>JAODUO010003385.1:0-27689 GCA_025642075.2 Ridgeia piscesae
AGTAGGTGGAATGTATAACATGTAATCATGATTCTTTGAAGTGTCCAGGTAAATTATTTGCAGAGCCTCAATCGATAGATTATTGTACTGAGGATATGCACCAAACATGATCGACTAGTTTCGTTTTTAAGCGATCCATACATTTTTCAACAGGGCTCCTAAATATATTTATAAAAACATTTGCATAATAGTTGTTTTATATAATACCTTAGCTGTGTATTTCTCTTATTTGTTTTATTAAATGAACTTACTAACATAACCTATTATTTCACGTTACTTATTAATTAGCATATATGTGTGTAAATGTATGTATTATTTGTTTTATACGATTACCGCCTTTTAGCATTGATTCATGGCGCTCTATAAATTATTATTAGTAATAATAATAATACTGCGGTGAATGTTTTGCATTTTCACAAAGCCCCTAATATTTATCAACAATGCTACGTTAAATTGTGGATTTTCTTATGAACTCATCTTTTTGAAAAGGTATGGTATATAGGGCGGAGTACAACGGTCAAACATCTCTTTAAGTTTGATTGTCACATGTTTGCGTGTGAGCATGCGTACTTCATGTGTAGATAACTTGATTATTAATGTTCCATACAATTAATTACAAATTATATTTTCCAAGACGATTGTGGTAAAACGTGCATTATTGTCACTCCCACTCACCGATGCAAAGAGTCTTGAATGTAGCAGCACCCGTACTTGCTCCGGCCTCACTGGTGCCGTTGTGTTGGCGATAAGGTTCAACCTTGACTGAGTACTGCGTGTTGAACTGTAACCCGGTGATGTGTGACTCAAACCGATCTGTGCTAGAAGTGTGAGGGTGTTTGGACATGTCCTGATACAACCCTCCTTCCGCCTTGACCCAGACGATGTAGTAGTAGTGAGTCTCCAGACCGGAAGTGATGTTCCTTGCGCTCGGCCACCTCACTGTCACGGATGAGCTGCTGATGCGGTCAACGTCTGGTTTGTCGGATGATGCAAGACGCGGAGTAGCTGAAGAAAATAATATACCATACCGTGTTATTTTTGAATGTCAAGATTAAAATCCTTGTTTTCTTGTCGAAACGCATTTATTCGTTTAAAAGGAGATTCAACGCATCAATTAATTATATTAAACACGACCATTATCACTCCCACATTAAAACCTTTGTCATGAACAAGATTTGCCACATGTTGAGGGAAATCTTTTCAATCACGAGAAAATACCTGGTGTGACCGTATTACACTCCCAAAACGAAATCTGGGTTCACAATTGTCAGAATTGTCAAAGAACAGAGGCCGTCTCTTACTTATATAAGAAAACATACGAACATGAAACATGCAGCAACAAGACAGACTTCCAACAGTAGCATATACACGACCAAGAACAACCCTTGGAGGATTTCTACTGGCTGAACCTTGCGAACTTTCATACTTAAAACCTACATTCTAACATATTTTATATAGTTAAACAAATTCTTCGACGCACTTTTTTTGAAAAGAAAAAACGATTTACTTACAAATATATGTCTTGCAAATGTCTGACATGTACCACGTCTCACAGCCGGTCGTGCAGTGTCCGTCCGTGATATCACACGGCTTCCCGTCCTTGCAATGTCCGCAGTCCTCTTCACAGTTCTTCCCGTAAGTTCCAGGTTCACAGTCTATACAACAGTTACACTACAATAGTCATTTCAACGATACAATGTAATATATATTATACATTATATATTATATTATATGTTATACTATGTTATATGTTATATGTTATACATTATACATTATACATTATACTTAATATTGTATATAATTTGTTATATGTTAGGTGTTATAATATATACTATATAGTAATTAGTAATTAATATATATATATATATATATATTACATATTATATATTACATATTATATATTACATATTATATATTACATAATACTTATTACATGTTACAAAGATATGAAAAGTATGGGTGTTATCGTCAGTAGAATAATGAATACCTTTTGTGCAGTCTGGCTGCTGCTTGCCCGGCTCGCATCGATCACAGCCGATGACGTCATTGCATGTACTGGTAGACGGACAATTACTGCAGGCTGTGAAATGTCAAGATCATGAACTTATGTAATAAATACCGTTTATATGCATGCATACATACATACATACATACATGCATGCATACATACATACATACATACATACGTACATACGTACATACGTCATACGTACATACGTACATACGTACATACATGCATGCATACATGCATACACCCATACACGCACACGCGCACACGCGCGCACGAACGCACGCACACACGCTCACACGCACACATACAAACAAATATATATCGGATATGATATTTAATACATATGTATGCCCTATTGAAATGTTAACTTTACGAAGCAAGTCAATATGGTGGGTGTCTCAGAATGTCTACTGTGGAAAGTGTAATACACGCAAGTATATCTTCTATTCGAAACACGATCATTCGCGCTGAGTGCCCGACGTGTGCACTTTTACTTACCCGTAAAGCAACCAACAGACAGCGACCATTAAAGGTGACACACATTACACTGATTATAGCAAAACGGGAAAGTTGCAATGCCTGTGATATAATTTACACGTAATTCATAATTAAAATATAATCGTTAATATGTAATGTTGACTTTTCATGTCATCACAACTACCGTGGCCACACAACATATACTTACTGATATGTCTATGACCAATGACAATAACTTCGCATAAGGCAGTTCCGTACGAATCAGGATTTCCGTTACGACTGAAGCTGAGGTAGCGCGCAATAGCTGGACATTGTGACTCAACAGTTCCTGCTGCGGGTACTCGGCCGTTGTGTCTCGCGCACTGTTTGTGTGTCGACCTCTCCCGAGTGTTGCCGACGCTAAGTATGAACGTGTCCAATCTTCTGTGATTGTCATCTAAAAGAATGTTGTGGTATAATCAATATCAATGTGAAAATATTGTTATTTGTTAATTATTTCAAATATTTTAAAATACAGACAAATATTTATTTTAAAGACAACATTATATAGTTATACTATGCACAATTCGGGGCGGGGTGGCGCGGATCAGGACAAGGCAGGACAGAGCAAGGCAGGACAGAGCAGAGCAGGACAGAGCAGGACAGGACAGGCAGGGCAGGGCAGGGCAGGGCAGGGCAGGGCAGGGCAGGGCAGGGCAGGGCAGGGCAGGGCAGGGCAGGGCAGGGCAGGGCAGAATAGAGCAGCACATGACATGATATGTCACGTCACAGGACAGGACAGGACAGGACAGGGCAGGGCAGGGCAGGGCAGGGCAGGGCAGGGCAGGGCAGGGCAGGGCAGGGCAGGGCAGGGCAGGGCAGGGCAGAATAGAGCAGCACATGACATGACGTGACGTGACGTGACGTGACACGGCGCGGCGCGGCGCGGCGCGGCGCGGCACGGCACGGCACGGCCTGGCACTAGCCTATCTTTTTCAGAACATTTTCGCGAAGCAGACCTTTCAATGCTGGTACTGAGGAGGGTCACTACCAGTGAAATTTGCAAAATTTGATATGTGCCAAGATGAAACATTACAAATTAATCACTCTAGAGTCAATGTCGACCGCAACAGAATATATATATATATAACTTTTAATTTGTAGCTCGCCGTATAATACGACAATCATCTCAGAACTTACCCCAATAATGTTCAGTAAATGACACAAAAACTGCTGTTTGCCTATTTTTCACAAACGCATGCTCACACACACTCAAGCACACATATTCACACACAACAAATGCAGCAAACATACAACAACAAACACGTGCACATGAAGGTATGTGCATATATGTTTTCGAATTATACGCCGAACTCCAAACTAAACGTTCTATAAAAAAATATTAAAACTTTCTAAACGTTTTAATATTAAATCGGTTTATGACCTACATTAATGTGTTCACAACAGTAATAATCCTCTTCTCAACTGACGCAAATACAAATCTTCTAGTGCCTGGCAAGTAATAATATATATCTTAAAGATGATATGACAGGAAGCCAGTGAGAGACTATGAAAGCGGCAAAGAAGGAGTAAAACGTGGACACCTACAGTGTAGTCATAATCCTTGCTAAGCATTTTACATTGCAATTTTGTGATATCCTTAAGGCAATATTTTGACAAAGGGGATTACAGCTGTCTATATACTAGTGACTAGCGCAGTTGCAATAGTTTTTTGCAACATAAAAAGGCAAATGCCGATTAATACGCCGTAAGTTAAATCTGATAATAATACATACATTAAATCGTGGAAATGTGTTCTCTACAATTAAAGTTATCGTGAAAATGTACTTCTAAATTGAGAGTTGAAACTGCAGCAAACATACTGACTAAGCAGAATAATAGAAAAAACGTTCTTAATTTTCTCACGCTGCCTCTGTGTTCCAATAATGAGAAACTCTGTCTTTTCATTTTGCTTTAGTCTACTTTCATTCATGCAATGTATGTCATATAATAAAAAATATATATAGCGCACCTGGTATTCTGCTGTGCCACAAATTATTGACAACAATAATATATTTTTAAAACTTTTATGAGGCGAGCCATGATAAGCGAACTACTGTTTCAAACATTATTCACCTTACATAAATAGCATAAGATGTTTCACGTGCATGCTTTCATTTGAACCGTTACGTCACACTTACTCTCACTATCCCTGTTGTAGATGATGACGCGGGAGATGTTGTATGTGTCCTTCAGGTCAACCATCCACCAGGCGTTTTTGCCCCAGTCCGTGTCTGGGTGTGCGCAGTGACCTGCACCCAGGTCTGGGTTGGTGTTTCCGTCGACGGCCCGTCCGGCTGGGAAACTACCACCCCAGTCTCCTATACTTTGACTTGCAGCCTTGTTGTATGCAACATTACCTGTGACAACAGAGAGAATAAATGTATATCAGCGAGCGAGGAGGCGCACGCGTTATTATTATTGTATACAAGAAGTTATTATAATTTATGTTGTTTATTTGGAAATATATGTTATTTGGTCGCACCGCTAGGCGGGAATTAATCACTTTTATTGAGTAAGTTTTGTATCGTATATTAAGTCACTTATCACAATATTACCAAAACTTGCCAATTTCAAAGTCTTGGCCATTGCATTGGTTAAGTTATGCAAGTGGCAGGTAGGTTTATACCATACTTTAACTGGAGCTTTGTTTACCGTATGCACCAAAGAAATCTTATTGATTAATAGGTGTTGGTGGACACATGATTTGTTTGTAATATAAACGGGAAAATGTCTTAAGAAAGTTGTTTATGTAAAAGGTAGCAATAGGCAACAGTCAGTTTGATCTTTCTGAGCCTGCCGAATCAATTATCTGTTTTAAAAGTGATGATCAACGCTCAATAATATTGACTCTTGATTCCCGACTCCTAAAGAATACAGCAACATGATTTGCTGCGAAAGCCTTCGTGAATTTAATACCCGATATGTCTGTTCACTGTTGTTGCCATGGGTAACACATCCTTCCGTAGCCCGACGACGGAGGCACTTTCTGAGTTGTGCATAATATTATACATAATATAAGCACAATATGAAATAATGTAATGGAGATATAATCGACATGTAAATAAGTTATTGTTATCTAATTGGCTAATATAATGACATTACCAACATAGTATAGTAACTTAATTTATTTCCTCGTGCACAAGATAAACAACATATTGTTAAGATAAAGGCAATACAGAAAATATTGATTACATTTTAACACGAGTTTTGCTTGCAGTATAGATTTGTTTTCGTTTTGTGTGAGGAATGTGTCTGAATATATGCTACACCCACGAACCTTCCTGACACGCTATGCCGGTCCACCTCCAGCCAAGGTCAGTCGGTTTGTCCGGTTTGTCAGCTGTACACTGTCCGCCGTCGATGCACTGACCAGTGGTTGTGTGGCAGCCGTTGGTGCAGCGACAGGGGAAGATACAAGACCCTTGACTCGCCGACGACCTCGCGAACCGACAACGACCTCCTGGAACAATACGTGAAGGAGGGAGGCAGCGTTAGGATCTAAATACAATGATCACAGTTATTGTATCAATATAATGTTAACGTTGTGATTTAGTCTACGTCTCTGTCTCGTCTCCGTCTCCGTCTCCGTCTCCGTCTCCGTCTCCGTCTCCGTCTCGTCTCGTCTCCGTCTCCGTCTCCGTCTCCGTCTCCGTCTCCGTCTCCGTCTCCGTCTCCGTCTCCGTCTCCGTCTCCGTGTCCGTCCGTGTCCGTCTCCGCTCCGCCTCCGTCTCCGTCTCCGCTCCGCTCGTCCTCCGTCTCTGTCGCGTCTGCGTCTGCGTCTGCGTCTGCGTCTGCGTCTGCGTCTGCCTCTGCCTCTGCGTCTGCCTCTGCTCTCGCCTCTGCCTCTGCCTCTGCCTCTGCCTCTGCCTCTGTCTCTTCTCTCTTCTCTCTTTCTCTCTTTCTCTCTTTCTTCTCTCTCTCTTCTCTCTCTCTCTCTCTCTCTCTCTCTCTCTCTCTCTCTCTTTCTCTTTCTCTCTGACCCGCTTGATTTTGCTCACATCGCCTGGAGCTACTTCCCAACATCGAGCAGACAATATATACACTGCATCATTGCACCGAATTGATCACATATGAGTGTACGTCGAAACGGCACTTAAGTGATCGATATCCCAGTTTTGTGAATCTGGTCATGGTGCACCCCCTTCGGGGGATATTTTTCTTCCGCTGACACAAACACCAGGTAAAAATTACCCACGGCCTCCGAAAACCACCTGCCACCACGTAGTGCGAACTTCGAAACAGTAATCAGCAGTGCGATTTCCCCCCTAGCCGTCGGTTGAGTGTCTACCCCCGCTCCCACGACTTCCTCTATTCATTCAGCGTCGGTGAATTTACGCTTATATTCTTAAACGTTATATTCTTAAACACAGTAATCCGTAAACATAAACTAGTCCAAATATCGATAGTCGAACGTTCTATATTAGCAACATGCTATTACATTATGCAATATTAGTGCAAGTTGTTACCCCTCTTCGATTAGTCATGCTTCACTGGACCAGGAATTAAACTTCATGCCATGTTTCCCTGTTGTACGCACCACGGCTTAGGTCACGTTTAGCTGACACCGATTATTATAAAAAGTGTATTCCATGTACACGAAATGTGTAACTGACCTGGTGTATTGTGAAACGTTAGTACCGTGACTAACAGAATCACCAATAACTACCTGACCATACCGTGTCCGTCACGATCAAGTCCGTTCGGCATTAATGTAGCTGTTTCTGTCGTCGATTTGACAATCGATGTTATTCCAGTCTTACCCATGCACTCAGTCATGTTAGAGCAGGGTCCGAGCCGTGTCACATGACCGGTTCCACTTGGTCACCCAACCATGTCCAGCCGAGAGCGACTCTGGTATACTGATATATCATGACGTGACAAGGGGTAATAATTTGCGATAGGCAAAACCGCACAACCCCACATTGTGTAGTATGAACTCAATGTGATTTGTTTACCGCCAAGCGCACCGACTAAGGCCGGCGGACTCGTAATAGCAGATATAAAAAGATTGGCCCAGAAAGAGTCAGGTCAGGGAAACTTTAGCTGTTTAAGGAGATGATATAACTAACTGTCTCGTGCATTGGGACAATGCGATGAAATCCAAATCAAACAAGTATATATCTCCCCATTACCAATGCATGTCGTCAACGCTTCAGTACTAAAGGAAGCGTCTATATGTACGTCTAAGTGGGGAATTGTAATAGGAAAGAGCGCTGTGGCGCAGTGTATGGAGCACCTGACTCTCAACCGAGAGAAGGCGGGTTCGAATCCTGTGCAGTCGTGTCGAACTGTGTACAGATTCGTTCACTCTACGTTGCTGCAGTGCATTCTGTTGTGAGAACTAGTATTTGTATACAGACAGTGGTTGATATTTGTGTACGAATGCTCTTCGCGCATTAATAGCAGCGTGGCTGAACGCTTCCTAGGGAAGTCGAGATGCTGCTCAATTGAACAGATCTGTCTGGCGTAATGCGTCGAGCGCTTTGAGTAGTCTTGAGGGTTTTATACTCCACTGCATAAGACATTACCTTTTTAATTTTCTTTTTATGGAAGGAGTTGAGATATTGGTCCTAAATATGTATTGAGGAGGGCGAATATCGACTTTGAAACATGCATTTATCGCTGGGAACATCTTCCAATCGCTTTGATGTTTGTCTGCAGCTTAACCACTTGACACGATTCAGAATACGTGAGTCATATTCACACGTATATATGCAACTATGCAGTCTTGTTAAACTATGGTTATATTGCTACACCGCGGGGCAGAACCACATACAACTGTGATGTCACGCTCTAATGCACATATAGCCTCTAACTTGTAATCAGTTCATGTTTACAAATATATACATTTGTTTTGTATAGCTGCAATAAATTTATGAACACTTCCAGTTGACAGCCGCTACATGTATGGATCACCAAGGCATTCTAGAAACACGAGGTCTATAGTTCAGAACATTAGAGTAAATATGATATTATATCTATGATTGGCGGAATTGCTCTATCGGTATATTAACGCCATCTAGGGCGATGTGGTCGAGCGGTAGAGCGCCGAACTGTCGAAAGAGGGGACGATGGTTCGATTGCACTTGCTACCGTTTCGAAACTGAGGTAACTTCGTTCACTTCACGCTGCTTGTGTCTTTCTGATGAGATACTAAAACCATTGGTTCCATCCAGGGGGAAGTAAAATATCCCTCAGAGGGTGTACATATGTCACCTGTCGTTGACTCACAGAGTGGTGGCCTCTATCCCTAACCCACTTTATCTTGCCCCCAGTGACCTGAGTTGAGGTATCCCGGTTGCTCGGCAAACTCCGTCACGCGATCAAAACAAAATAGCTGCCTGAACTAAAGATTTTATCCTGCCTCAATATTTTGCTGAAAATGTGTTTTCAGACAAATATCTTTATAACAAAATGTAAATAAAAACCTCAGATCCCAGCATTGTTAATCCTCCCAGGTAATGCCTCCAGCGTCGAATGTTATCTCTTCCGTTAGCACAGACACCAAGTAGAAATTCCTCTGCCAAAAGACGTAATGTGAACAAAACTGCCGCGCTTTGAAACAGCGGCCTGCGTTGGCATTCTAAGCCCTCTGCCGACCAAAGGCGGCCAAGCGCCCTACCACCGCTCCTACCCAGTTTGTTTAGTCGTCCCATGTAACTGGACTTGCGCCTATTAGTATTCTACAAAAATACTTCAGCTAATCCAATCTTCTAGAGTGGATTATATCCATGTACCTGTCTGTTCCATATTAACAACGCGCTAGGACATTACGTAAAGTATTCAATTAACAAGCGCGTCACGCATCACTGGACCAGGAAGTAATGTTCACGTCTGGCTGACATAGTTTATTCCAACAAGTTCATTCCCTGAACACGAGCTGTGGAACTCACCTGATGTGTTGTGATACGTTAGTATCGTGACCAGCAGCGCCACCAATAACCACCTCGTCATACTGCGGCCGTTACGACCAAGTCCGACCGGTTGTAATGTAACTGTTTCCGTCGTCGATTTGACAGCCGATGCTTCTCCCGTCTAAGCCGTGAGCTGAGTCATAGACTACTCGCGCAGGGACCGGGCCTTGTCACGTGACCGGTTCCACTTGGTCTCTCAACTTCGACCAGCGACGCCGGTGAATTGATATACCATAGCACGCGATAAGGGGTAGCAATTTGCCAGGCAAAACCACACAACACTGTTGTGTATGGTCTGTGTCCTAGATAGCGCCTCTAAACTTGTTTTTTAAAAGCTTCGTCTAAGACGTACAGCCCCGTGACTGTGGATAAATTAGCACAGATAGATTCACGTCAGAGGAATTTTAACTGTTTAAGGAGTTGATTTCAAATAATTGTCTAACTCTTGCCTTGCAACAATGTGTTGAAATGCAAGTCAAACAGGTAAGTAGCTCCCTAGTTAGCCATGCATTTTGTTAACGTTTGAGTATTAAATTAAGCTCCTATGCGTGTGTATAAAATGGACATTACTGTAGCAGGGATCGCTGTGCCGCAGTGTCTAATGCATCTGTCTCGGTAGCGACAAAGTCACAACACAAGTCGAACAGCGACAAATGCTCCCTACCCTACTACCATGTCATAAACATTCAGTTTAATTGTCAAAGGTGATGTCTTTACTTGATGAACGGTTTTCTTTAGGTTAACTGCGATGTGGCAAGTGGTACAATTCATTGTTATCAGGCTATCGTCGGACCAACGCGAACTAGCGTTACTATGAAAACCTAGTTATTTCGTGATTGTAATACACAAGACCATTATTTTTTTCAATAAATAACGCATATATTTTCATTTAACATATAATAATTTAACATAACCTGTCAGTTGGCAAATATATATGGTATCAATCCACGAACTGTCACAAGCCACAGCTTCGCATGCAAGGACATAAGACTAAGAGCTTACTTTAACTGCTATGAGATTCAAGTGAAACCACTGAGAAGGTAATCCTATATAACGTATCAAACGCACATATAAATTTGTGAAATGTTGGCGTCTCCGCAACCCAATGTAGGCCTACACATGGTCTCATCTCGTAATCACTGTTCGAGATCTCCAATTAATCACAAATCTAGCCACAACTCCTCAATAAATCCCACATTTATTGGAGAAATTGCAGGTAGTGCCTGTTCCCTGTTGCTTCTCCCACGACAAGTTCGTTTTCCGTGAGGAATCCCAATTTGTTGACGGGACTGCAGTACACCGCCTTTGGACTGTAGCCATCGCTCACGTCCCACACGCGCAAGGTCATCTCCACGGCAACGGTCGCCAGGTAACTTCCGGTTGGCGAGAAGGCCATGTCTCGGATCATGCTGACGTTGCCAGTGATCACGTGATGCAAACTATGGCGGAAAAATAAATAACTTGTCAGAAACTGTCACAAGTACGTTCATCAAAATAGCATTAATCATTACATTTATAGAAATGACAGGTTCAGTGTTAACTGTTCGTGATTTCCCTCCACTAAACTATGTCTTGCATACCCTTTAAAACTGTTTCGTCACATATTATTGCAGCACCAAATAATGTGTTAAGCTTTATTCGGCTACATGTCAATAAGTAGAGTGGAAAAGAGTCAAAAAGCTTCTATTACTTATCCCTCGTGAAAATGAATCCCATTTTCATTAGAATTTACTACAGGCAATATTCTCGATAAACAAAAACAAAAACAAACTAGGAAACTTAAAAAACACTTTCGTTTCTAATCAAGGCAGATTGGACTCCGCGCACAAGTAATGGTGTGAATGTGCATGTGGCAACCCTGATACGTGATAACTATGTGTTTTCCACAACTATTTTTGACGATGGCACGTCTGCATGCGCACGTGCGATTGTACATGTGTGTGTGTGTGTGTGTGTGTGTGTGTGTGTGTGTGTGTGTGTGTGTGTGTGTGTGTGTGTGTGTGTGTGTGTGTGTGTGTGTGTGTGTGTGTGTGTGTGTGTGTGTGTGCGTGCGTGCGTGCGTGCGTGCGTGTGTCTGTGTATTCGACAATGACAGAGAGAGAGAGAGAGTGAGCTGAATTGCAATGTTGTTGTGATATCCTGTGATATCCTGTTGGAAAAGGAGAGACTGTTTCCACCGCCCTCGAGAGTAAGATGGTTGGGGCTATTGATAATCTTTGCCTTTATATACGTTATGATGGGTTGTGTGGTGCCTTTACATAGGATATGAAGGGTTGTATTGTGCCTTTACATAGTATATGAGGGGTTGTGTGGTGCCTTTAGATCGGTTATGAGGGGTTGTGTTGTGCCTTTACATAGGACATGAAGGGTTGTATTGTGACTTTGCATAGGATATGAGGGGTTGTGTAGTGCCTTTATATCAGTTATGAGGGATTATGTGGTGTCTTTATATCAGTTATGAAGGGTTGTATGGTGCTTTTATATCAGTTATGAGGGATTGTATGGTGCCTTTATGTCAGTTATGAATGGTTGTGTGATACCTTTATATCAGTTATGACAGGTTGTGTGATGCCTTTATATCAGTTATGAGGGGTTGTGTGGTGCCTTTATATCAGTTATGAGGGGTTGTGTGGTGCCTTTATATAAGTTATGAGGGGTTGTGTGGTGCCTTTATATAAGTTATGAGGGGTTGTGTGGTGCCTTTATATCAGTTATGAGGGGTTGTGTGGTGCCTTTGTATCAGTTATGAGGGGTTGTGTGGTGCCTTTACATAGGACATGAAGGGTTGTATTGTGACTTTGCATAGGATATGAAGGGTTGTGTAGTGCCTTTATATCAGTTATGAGGGATTATGTGGTGTCTTTATATCAGTTATGAAGGGTTGTATGGTGCTTTTATATCAGTTATGAGGGATTGTGTGGTGCCTTTGTGTCAGTTATGAGGGTTGTGTGGTGCCTTTATATCAGTTATGAGGGGTTGTGTGGTGCCTTTGTATCAGTTATGGGGGGTTGTGTGGTGCGTTTATATCAGTTATGAGGGGTTGTGTGGTGCCTTTATATCAGTTATGAGGGGTTGTGTGGTGCCTTTATATCAGTTATGAAGGTTGTGTGATGCCTTTATATCAGTTATGAGGGGTTGTGTGGTGCCTTTATATCAGTTATGAGGGGTTGTGTGGTGCTTTTAAATGGTTATGAAGGGTTGTATGGTGCCTTTATATCAGCTATGAGGGATTGTATGGTGTCTTTATGTCAGTTATGAGGGATTGTATGGTGTGTTTATATCAGTTATGAGGGGTTGTGTGGTGCCTTTATATCAGTTATGAGGGGTTGTGTGGTGCCTTTATATCAGTTATGAGGGGTTGTGTGGTGCCTTTGTATCAGTTATGAGGGGTTGTGTGGTGCCTTTGTATCAGTTATGAGGGGTTGTTTGGTGCCTTTGTATCAGTTATGAGGGGTTGTGTGGTGCCTTTGTATCAGTTATGGGGGAGTTGTGTGGTGCCTTTATGTCAGTTATGAGGGGTTGTGAGGTGCCTTTGTATCAGTTATGAGGGGTTGGGGTGCCTTTATGTCAGTTATGAGGGGTTGTGTGGTGCCTTTGTATCAGTTATGAGGGGTTGTGTGGTGCCTTTATGTCAGTTATGAAGGGTTGTGTGGTGCCTTTGTATCAGTTATGAGGGGTTGTGTGGTGCCTTTGTATCAGTTATGAGGGGTTGTGTGGTGCCTTTGTATCAGTTATGAGGGGTTGTGTGGTGCCTTTATGTCAGTTATGAGGGGTTGTGTGGTGCCTTTGTATCAGTTATGAGGGGTTGTGTGGTGCCTTTATGTCAGTTATGAGGGGTTGTGTGGTGCCTTTGTATCAGTTATGAGGAGTTGTGTGGTGCCTTTGTATCAGTTATGAGGGGTTGTGTGGTGCCTTTATGTCAGTTACGAAGGGTTGTGTGGTGCCTTTATATCAGTTATCAGGGGTTGTATTTTGCCTTTATATCAGTTACGAAGGGTTGTATGTTGCCTTTACATAGGAAATGAAGGGTTGTGTGGTGCCTTTAACTCGGTGCATACATTTTATCTACGCGCGCGCGTGTGTGTGTTTGTTTGAATGATTGATTGATTGTTCGTTCGTTAGTTAGTTAGTTCGTTCGTTCGTTTGTACGAGTATATTTGCATTGTGTCAGTGGGGGTATGCGTATGTAGTAATGTGCATTAATAAAGTATTGAGAGGCTAAGACATAACACATGATACATTTTGTGGCAATTTATTTATTTACGACATTATCTGTCATAAGATGTATATGATTACATATATATATATATATATATATATATGTGTGTGTGTGTATATATATAGTATATATATATATATATATATATATATATATGTGTGTTTGTATGTGTGTGTTTATAGGTGTGTGTTTATAGGTGTGTGTGTTTATAGGTGTGTGTGTTTATAGGCGTGTGTGTTTATAGGTGTGTGTGTTTATAGGTGTGTGTGTTTATAGGTGTGTGTTTATAGGGGTGTGTTTATAGTGTGTGTGTGTGTTGGTGTGTGTGTTTGTAGGTGTGTGTGTTTATAGGTGTGTGTGTGTGTGTGTTTATAGGCATGTGGGTTTATATATATATGTGTGTGTGTGTGTGTGTGTGTGTTGTGTGTGTGTGTGTGTGTGTGTGGCGCGCGCGCATGGCGTACTTTTTGAATATATTAATATCATAAATGTGTGTGCAAGGAAGACACCCGTGTGAATAGGCTAATACAATATTGTATATTGACGAATCCTTCGATATATCAAACGTATACATAATATGAAGTTATGATTCTCGAAATGATATAGCTTGGTGTGTTATGACCTCATCGGTAGTCATCCTAATGGAACCTAAATGATGGAACCTGGACGATGCATTATACATTCAAAATAAATGCTATCTTGTGTAATGCAATTCCAGTATGTATTCGAGTCGCATCATATGTATTTTACACCAATTTAATAGTCAATAACTGTATGCATTATTATCATTTTGTAAATTGTATTTACTTTTAAAATATAGCTGCATTTGGAAGAAGATGATTTTCCCAGAATAAATCCTCTGTGGTAGCAATTCGCAAGCTGGTGAGTGGGAAGGTCACTCGCTGACTGCCTATAGGGCGCCGAGCCACCTCTCGTCTCGCTTCAGTCTTAGTTCTCAGGCGAGGTTCCGTAGCTTCTTACTTCACCGGAGGCACTGATAAAGTGAGAGAATTCATGCAGACACGATCGTGCATCAATCTGAACTAGATATGGTGTCCATGTTGAAGGGTACTTGAGTGAGTGGGTTAGGGTGGAGATTGGGTGGGTGATGGGTGAGTGGGTGAGTGGGTGAGTGGGTGAGTGGGTGAGTGGGTGAGTGGGTGAGTGGGTGAGTGGGTGAGTGGGTGAGTGGGTGAGTGGGTGAGTGGGTGAGTGGGTGAGTGGGTGAGTGGGTGAGTGGGTGAGTGGGTGAGTGGGTGAGTGGGTGAGTGGGTGGGTGGGTGGAGTGAGTGAGTGGGTGGGGGTGGGTGGGTGGGTGGGTGGGTGAGTGAGTGAGTGGTGAGTGAGTGAGTGAGTGAGTGAGTGAGTGAGTGAGTGAGTGAGTGAGTGAGTGAGTGAGTGAGTGAGTGAGTGAGTGAGTGCACCACCCACCACCCCTTCAGGTACAACCTTGCCCTCCACTACGCCATCAACATCTCAGCCTCTCTCTTACTCACTCACCCGTCCCCCCCCGCTCACCCCAAATAAGAAACATCATCAATGTAGACATATATCATAAGTTTCTACAAATAACGCAACATAAGGTTCCACTCAAACCAGCCTTTGAGTACACGTAGGAGTACAAGTATCGGGCAGACCGAAAGGAAACTGGACATGTGTTTTGAATGAGACATGAAAGGTTGTACCGTCTAAACCAGGACAAATAAAAGATCTTCAAAATGTCTGTGTAATGCGAAAAAATATCAAGATATTTCCCGCTGACATTTATCATTTGTGTCGATAATAACAATCATGTGACATTTGGTAACGAGTATAGTACTTGTTGTGGTGGTGGTGGCATCAGTAAAAATTACAAAAATAGAAGGCATGTGTCGGCACATAGCATACCCATCAGTTACATAAATGTACACCGTTGTTTGCACTCATTTTCTTATCTTACCAAAATCGGGGTCTACGCCAAAATCGGCATCACGCCCACAAGCTGCTCCATGACTAATCGTAGTATGCCGAACGGGGAGCTGTTGCTGCTGTTGCTGCTGTTGTTGTTGCTGTAGTGGCATGCCGTACGGATCTTGCTGCATGCCGTATCCGCCCGTCTGGAACAAGCCGTACGCAGGCTGCTGATAGCCGTTGTAATACGGCGGCTGCGGCATACTTCCGTGCTGCAGATAAGTAGGAGGGATGGACGAAGATGAAGTGGCGTACCCACCCACCACAACAGTGACGGCCCCGAGCCTTGGGTCGAATCTAGCCACGGACACCTGCAACCAGCGCGAGACCATCTGTGTATTAGAGAGACTGTTTAATTTTGTAGTTGAATAATAAAAAGCATTGATAATCGAGCAAAATATGTACAACTCAAAACAAGATCTAAGGATATAAGGCGCTCATTCCAACAGCTGCACCATGCTAGCGCTCGTACAGCTCGTCATATCACAACGACATTGGTATATGCAATGTCTGCTATTCAAACGTATATATATATATATATATATATATATATATATATATATATATATATATATATATATATATATATATATATATATATGTATATATATATATATATAATAAATTATATATAATATAATATAATATATACGTGTTGGTGCGTACGTGGGTGCATGCCTGTTTGTTTGTTTGTTTGTGTGTGTGTGTGTGTGTGTGTGTGTGTGTGTGTGTGTGTGTGCGTACGTGCGTGTGTGTGTGCGTACGTGCGTGCGTCCGTGCATGTGACATGTGACGTGTCTTGCCAGTATATGCCACGGATGCGTCTAAGGCAACGAAAATGGAAATTATTTTAGTTTTGTCCTGGGTATATTGTCCAGACATCACTGCCACAGAAGAGAGTGCTGAGGACACATGCCTGGTAAACACATAGGTTGATATCTTCTGTCAAGTTTGTGTTGCTCCACACTCTCTCGCACAGAGTGTACATGACCCCTGCAGCTTTTGCCACGCTCGTATGAATATAAGCATTTAATGACACAGTACTTGTGATTTCTGAGCCTAGGTATGTGAAGTGATCAAGGATACCAAGTGTCGCGTCTTCAATGTTGATGAATGTCCGTCCTATGACATACCAACCCGTAACATTATGTATTTATGCTGATAATCAATTCAAATTCTTTTCAGGCGTGGTGGAGTCTATTGGAATCCATGGAGCATGCATGTACTAATAATGTGGGGAACACAAACACGTAAACGTCTGGTAAGTATTAACAAAGACCCAGTGTCAAAGCCTTCTGTTGTGATGAATTGCAGCCTCCCCCTCCCCCTTCCCCTTCCCTTTCCCCTTCACTCACCGTCGGTCCCCGCTGTGTGCAGCAGGTGACATTGCAAGCGATGACTGACGACCAAATGCTCACAACTGACTCGGTCAAGTAGGCGAACACAAAGATGCATCCTGTAGCTGTGGCCACGCCCACCTTCAGGGAGACAACACGAGAAATGTTATTGAACTGAGGCACACAAAACTCATGCAAACATGCCATCCAAAGAGGTGGAATTATAGTTCAACATATACAGTATTTATGGACTATTTGGAGTCATCATGATGACAGCCTTGAAAGAGAAACTGAAGTAATGTAGTCATGTTTTGTTCAAAGAGATTCTTTGTAAGTTCATACATTTGCGATGTACGTGATAATTTCCCGTAACTTACCGAAGTCTAGCGAACTGAACCGAATATTTATTACAATGCTTGAAATGGATTGTATCAGCTGAGCCCAAACTAGAAACTCCGCAAACCAGAAACGTTCGATACGTGGTCAGGTCCAACGACCGCATGGTTACAAGATAGAAGAAGATGCGTATAATTATGACCAAAACACAACATTCAATAATGTGGACTATTTGGAGTCATCCTGATTGCATGATCAGACTGGTCTGTATCAGCCACAAGAAGACCTTTTTTGTTCAACTGTTGTAATAAATAAAAAATAATCGACATAACACAGTACATATACCCCTTTGAATGAACTCATCTTACACAAGAACATTACATCTCACATAATGCTAGTTTCTTTAACCGCTGCAACAAACACTGCAGTCATGTAGACTGTATTTAAGACATCTACACGGTACTTACGTAGTCAGTGTCGGCGTACTTCTCGTTCACCTCACCGACAGCCACCGACCACACCATCACGGCACAGACGGCGAAGACGGCGGAGATGGTGGAGAGGACCATGAAGCCAACGATCTGGAAACAGTCCACCAATACATGTGCATGGGCTCATTGAGTAAATGCTCATACGTATTTGTCTCGCTAAACCAGCGGGCAGTGGGCTAAATGCGGCTCGCCGAGCTACTTCGTGGGACTTAAACAGAGATTGCGGGATGACAAAAGGCGATTCAGTTTCCGTGGTTGAAGAAATGCAGCATTGTCCACGAAGAAAGTCTTAATGCTGATTAAAATAAGATGCAGAAAACAGTGTGCGCCATGGTGAAAATTGTGAACCATCAGTGGCAGGTAGTACACCTTTGCCGAGGTTAAGTGTAATTTAGTGGATAGAAACAGGATTGTCTATAATCTTTATTCAGATTGTAACTCCGTAGGTTGAGTAGTTCCTCCGAGGGTATCAATATGCAATAATACACATGTATGGCCAGCTGACTTCGTTCAAGTCATCTTTTTCATCATCCATTCATAAAGGTGGCCCTACCCTGGGTTAAATATTAACTTCGTAAATCCATAAGACTAAAACTAAATCCACAGAATAAAAAAATGTTGAACATTAATGAAAACACATGTATGGGTGTGTGAAATGACCTATTAGAGTAGGTCCGCCAACTCACCGGAGCATGTGTCTTGTATTTACCTGCGCCAACGCCGCATGCCCCAGCAATTATGATCTACAATAAGTAAAGGACGTGTTATTACATAAAACTAACTATAATAGTTATCTTTCGCGCACCAAATCCACGAAAATCAAGTTCATGAGCGCATCGAAACAAAATTGTCATCCAGTCTTGCACGCAATCATTAATTCCTTATTCCATCCATCCAGAGGCTGGAGTTCTTGGTTACTGTAATTATTATTTTTAACAGAGGACATTACAACAGTTTGAAACACACACACGCAATTTCTTCACCCCACATTTGCCTGTCTTTCGGAAGAGACACTAAAAAAGCCGGTGGTCCCTTCTGCCTGGTTTCTATGCCAGGGGAAGTAAAAGATCCCACACAGGGGGTAAATGTGTAACCTACAGTGGACTCACATATTCTAGAGAAGAACAACTCCTGCGTTAGCCCATGTTTGGGCTGTTTGGAGGTAATCACCTAAGACATCACACATCACACACATCACACACACACATACATGCACGCATGCACGCACGCACGCACGCACGCACACACACACACAGACACACACACAGACACACACACACACACACAGACACAGACACACAGACACACAGACACACACACACACACACACACACACACACACACACACACACACACACACACACACACACACACACACACACACACACACACACACACACACACACACACACACACACACACACACACACACACACACTGTCTCAAAATCAGCACACAGCGGAGACCGGGGCTAGTTGTAACAAAAACAACACATTTCAGGATTGCGGGTAGGTTTCTTAACCGATCGAAATGTTTGTCATGACAAAGGTTCCCATCATATATCCCAAAGATAATTGGTGTATAATTAAATGTCTGGTTTATTACATATTTGTGGTATCATGAGTTATATGAGGTGTCCTAAAATTTTACAAGTTACCCCGGCACGGTAATACCTCTTTTCTTTTACAATGGCGTAACTTTTTGGCGTGTCGACGGATTCACATATTACACACGACATGCTCAAGTCTCTTGATGAACATGCTGTCGTCTTAAGAATAATTTGCATTAGCAGTTTTGTCTGCAAGCCTTGTTCTAACTTACCCATGTTACAACTAGCCCCGGTCTCCCCTGCATACATACATTCACTATAAGGTTTACACAAAAGTAGTTATTTTGATTGTTTACTTTCTCAGTGAGTTGTCAGCCATTCACAGGTGTGTGTATGTGGAGTTACTTTAAAGCACCTTGCATCTGCTGCATGCAATGCTGCAATTGGCGACACGAGAACGAGTTTAAGTTCTAAATTACTTCACTGGCAACAACAGTTGCTCTGCGAGTAATTATTTTAAGCTAATATAAATAACACGTCTAACGTTTATGTCAAAAATCTTCGCTCGCTAAACAATTGCAGGGACATGCCCTCTCTCCCTCTAAGGTTCAGCGCCAGTTCAACGTTGATTACGTCCCTATGTTGCCGTGTACTCACCAGAACGCCGGTGAACAGGTCGCCTGCGATAGCGTCGTCTTTGTAGGTTGCGAGCGACATAATGGCATTTGTAATCACCATACACCCGGTCACAACCTGCACCCAACCGAGGACTGTAGACTGACTGCTGGCGTAGCGCGTGTAGAGTCCCGGTGGGTCGAGAGGCGGCATAACAACCCCATTAGGTGCACCCGTCGGAGTATTACCCTGGGCCATCCTCTTGGTTAGACACAACAGAAAGGGCCTAGTTGTTCCACTTTACCGAAACACACCTATGGTGTCTGAGTAAACTCTTTCGGCATGACCGGCCGACTACGATTACGCGGTGACACAAAACACGAGTTCATTGTTGCATGGCAGCGAGTATACAACAGGTGAAGGCGTACATAAAGACACCGCGACAGTTTGGCGGGACGCCGGCTAAGATCAGTGACCAGAGCGGTTACATACGCTGCGTGGTAATCCGTATGCGTGCACTGGTGTTGTTGCAATCTTTACGTACCTTTAGTACATTTCCTGTATTTATGTGAGTGTGTGCATGTGCGTTCGTGTGTCGGCATGAGTGCTTGGAAATATACTTTTGCGTTCATTTGATAACAAGTAGGGTCTAATACCCTTCACCGAAATGAAACTATACCAAGGGTCACATTTGGGTGATCCAAAACAATGTTACCAAGCTCTGGCATTTCATAGGAAGAAAGGTTATTTTCAGAGTAGTAAAACGTCATTTTGCACATGAGACGTGATGAGCCTTTTGGTTATACACATAGTAGAGCAGACTATGGTCTTGAGTTGATGCAACTTTGTAACTTGGCATGAATATACCCACTATAGGCCGTTCTTCATATCCAATCGACAAGCCAATTCAAAAATCCAATATCGGTCTTTTATATAAAAACGGCTGCAATGATTAAAAACAATCTTCAGTGTACATACCGTATCTATAAACTTACTTACCTATAAATGCGAATACACATACGGACACACACGAACGCATACGGCCCATACGGACCACGCGGACACATACGGACACACGCGGACACGGACACGCACGCACGCGCACACGAACGCGCACATGCATACGCACACGCATGCGCACGCACGACATATATAAGTTCCATACGTGGAGAACATGACCTATGTGACCTATATACTGGAAATGAAGTGATACCACCATATGAATAAACGTGCCCAGACTTATCAAGCTAGGGACACTCCGTCACAGATACAATGTATTACATTGTTTTTATTTACTGTTGTTGCTTAGCAACCTATAGTTGAACCGGCGACAGGTCTACTTACAGTAGCGGTGCCCTTTTCGCACAGTCGGAGGGAAGACGGTCGACGGCTACACACGGACACACACACGGATACACGTGGACACGCACACGCACCGCACACGCACGTCCGACATATGTAAGTTCCATACGTGGTAACGTGACCTATGTGACCTACATACTGGACATGAAGTAATACCACCATATGAATAAACGAGCCCAGAATTGTTAAGCTAGGGACCCTACGTCACAGATACAATGTATTACATTGTTTTTTATTTACTGCTTGTTGCCTAGCAACCTATAGTTGAACCGGCGAAGGTCTACTTGCAGTAGCGGTGCCCTTGCACGTCGCACAGTCGGAGGGAAGAAGGTCGACGGTTAATATCTCCTACACCTACAGCTGACGCGGTGACTTGCCGTAGCGTAGTGTACCAACCACTTGCAGTCATACAACGTCGTCCACTAACCCAGCGTCCCTCGATGAGAACAAACAGAAACCGACTGCCCTCGTCGGGGCAGCAAACTTCGATAGATAGACATGCGCAATGTTGCACCCGCACTGGATATGGAGGACCAGGTATGTTAGTCGCATACTTGGGACCTAACTACCAGGAAAGGGGACACACTGCATAGGGCGCTGCGATAGGTCCTGTTTGGTATAGTTTGAAAAAGACTCAATAACTTATAACCTTCTACCTTCCTCCCCCACAAAGACGCATTCCGTTTCTCATAAAGCCTTTTCATTCAAGCAATGATAAAATGCTATTTTATTAAAGGAGTTGCTCCTCCAAAACCGCCCCAAATGACCCATTTATTCCCTTTCCCCAAAAAAAAAAATTTTTTTTTTAAAACCAAAGGGAAAGCTCGCCGGGATTGGTTTTTTTTTTTTTAAATTTTTAAAAAAAAATTTTTTTTAAAAAAACCCCCCCTTTTTTTAAAACCCCTTTTTTATTTTTTGGCCCCTCCGGGGGGGCCCCCCCGGGGGTTTTTCCCCCCCCCTCCCCGGTTTCCCCCCCCCCGGAAAGGGGGGAAAGGGGGTTTTTAAAAGGGGTTTTGGGAAAAAAAAAAAAAACCTTTTTAAAGGGGGGGAAAATTTTTTTTTTTTTTTTTTAAAAATTTTTTCCCCCCGGGGGTTTTTCCCCCCCCTTTTTTTTTTGGGGGGGGGGGGGGGCCCCCCCAAAAAAAAACAATTTTTTTTTAAAAAACCCCCAAATTTCCCCAAAAAAGGGGGTCCAAAACCCCTTTTCCCCTTTTCCCGGGGAAAAAAATTTAAATTTTTTTTTTCGCCAAAATAAAATTTTTCCCCCAAAAAAAGAAATTTTTTTTCGGCCCCCCAAAGGGGGGGTTTTTTTTTCCCGGGGGAATTGGGTTTTTTAAAATTTTTTTAAAAATTTTTTTTTTTTAAAAATTGGATTTGACCTTTAAAAAAAATTTTGAAATTTTAAAAAAAAATTTTTTTTTTTTTTTTGGGGAAAAATTTTTTTTCCCCCCCCCAAAAAAACAAAGCCCCCCCGGGCCCCTTTTTTTTATTTGCCAAAGGGGGAAAAAAAAGGGGGGGGAAAAAAAATTTTAAAAAAAAAAATTTTTCCCCAAAAAATTTGGGGTTTTCCAAAAAACGGGAAAAAAAAACCAAGGTTTTTAAATTTTTAAAAAGGGGGGCGGGAATCTTTTAAACCCCCCGGGCCCCCCCCAAACCCCCTTTTTTTTTCCCCGGGGGGGGGAAAGGGGAAAAAAATTTTTTTTGGTTTTAAAACCCTTTTTTTTATTTTGATATTTTTTTTTTAAAAAACCCGGGGGGGGTTTTTAAAAGGGGGTTAAAAAAAAGGGGCCCCCCTTTTTTAAAAAATTTTTTCCCCCTTAAAAAAAATTTTTTTTTGGGAAAACCCGGTTTTGGGTTTTTTACCCAAAAAAAAAAAGGCCTTTGGGGGCCCCCCAAAAAGCCTTTTTTTTTAAAAAACCCCCCGGGGGGGGAAAAAGGGGCGGGGAAAATTTTTCCAAAAAAAGGGGGGGGTTTTTTTAAATTAAAAAAATTTTTTTTAAAAATTTTTTTTAAAAAAAGGGGGTTTTTTTGGGGAAAAAATTTTTTGGAAAAAAAATAAAATTTTTTAATTCACGATTGGGGTACTTTGATGTCGTTGGCGATGCAAAACTTATAATCTAGTTTACGAAAGTCGCATGGTGTCACGCCATAGTAACCGACTGGCATTGCGAACATATTCTGAGAGTCTGTCTTCCATGTCAGCCGATATTACCCGCCTGAGCTTCGTGTACCCGATCTGTGGACGGTCGGTCGGATCACCAGAGGCGACAAACCTCGCTTTCTGTCGCATAAACCGCATCACGTGGCACAGTCCGAATTCCTTCGCGACAGAACGGTACGACCTCGCTGGCTGTATCTTAAATAATGAACACAACATCGTCAGCATATCTTAAATTGCGCATGGCTAGGTCATATGCGATTTTTATTAATTGTATGCGCAATCACACCTGAGTAGTATAGTAGGTACAGATCATGTGTAGCCTGGAGGGGTTTGGCGCGGTGGAGCGGCGGAGCGGCCGTACGGCGGAGGAGGAGGTCAAAGGTCAAGATCAACGGTCAAGGTCAAGTGGCGCCCATAGCGGATAGGTAGTGAACTACAAACTAGGTCAAAGAACAAGTGGCCTCATCTGACGGATATGTCTTCAGCTAATACCCCAACAATACGTGTGTCTTATTTTAAAACTACTTTCAAAAATAGTCAAGAGGCAATCCCGGCGAGCGTTCTGATTGCTTTTTTCCGTTCCCCTCGGTCTATTTGTTTTTCTGCTTTCTTTTTTTTTTTTGGCAACCTTTTTTACAGTAGCAACTGAACGAAAATGGTCGAAAACCCAAAGGGGTTTTTTTTTAAGGGGCGAAACATACGTGGGGTGGTTTTGGGTTTTCCCCTTGGGCGAGAAGGGGGTTTCCCTAAAATTGAGTTTCTTTTGCAGCAACATACGGTGGTACATAACTTGTGGGGGCGTCCTTAATAGTTTGGGCCTGTTCCCCTATCACTGCATTCGAATATTAGGTTTTTTCCGGCAGCCTAACCGTTGAAAACCGTTGTGGACGTCTTTTGATCGGGCGCCCTGCTTCTAAAAACCCCCGGGGCCCTTTTGTCTTCGCGACAACGGCGTTGGTACTATTGGGGGGGCCCCGTCGGCTTTTATTGGCGGGGAAAGGGGTTTTTTTAGGCGAAAAGGAGAGGGAGGAAAACTTTTGGGGTTTGGGCGGGGAGGGGGACGGGTGGGCGGGGGGGAAAACATTCAAGAAAAATGGGCTTTTTGCTTTGTTGAATAAAATTTTGGAAAACAATGGCTTTTCGCGGAATTTTTTAAACAAAAAAGGTTTCCTTTTAAAATTTAAAATATTTAAATCACTTATGCCAGTAATGGGGAAATTTTCATTTCCCGTTGGAAATTTAAATTTTTTTATCTTCTTCAAATTCTTCGTAACTTGCCGTTCTGTCTCTTTTTCTGTCTCCCGGTCGTAAATCGCCCTGTCGTAAACTTGTGTTTTGTTTTGTTTTGTAAAAAGTTTATAAACTTTTACCAAAACAAACAAACGGGCAAACAGAACGGCATACGGGCGCAGCGGGAAATAGGACAACGCGGACAGGAAACGCACGCAGGCACACGAAGCGCACATGCAACCACACGCATGGACCCCGACATTTAAAAATTCCCAAAGGGAGAAAATACCTATGTGACCAATACGGAAAAAAAGTGAACCACCATTGAAAAACGTCCCCGTTACAAGTGGGACACACTCACAGATACAAGATTACAGTTTTTAACTGTTGTTGCTTAGAACCTTTTAACCGGCGACGGGGATTACAGACGGTGTTCACCGACGTGGAAAACGGCACGGCACACCGGACACACACACGGGAAAACGGGACACGCACACGCACGCGCACACCACGCCGACATAGTAATTCCAACGTGGTAACGTGACCTATGTGACCTAATACTGGACATGAAGTAAAACCACCATATGAATAAACCCCCTTGTTAAGCTAGGGACCCTACGTCACAATACAATGTATTACATTTTTTTTTATTTACTGTTTGTTGCCTAGCAACCTATAGTTGAACCGGCGAAGGTCTACTTGCGTAGCGGTGCCCTTGCACGTCGCACAGTCGGAGGGAAGAAGGTCGACGGTTAATATCTCCTACACTACAGCTGACGCGGTGACTTGCCGTAGCGTAGTGTACCAACCACTTGCATCATACAACGTCGTCCACTAACCCAGCGTCCCTCGATGAGAACAAACAGAAACCGACTGCCCTGTCGGGGCAGCAAACTTCGATAGATAGACATGCGCAATGTTGCACCCGCACTGGATATGGAGGACCAGGTATGTTAGTCGCATACTTGGGACCTAACTACCAGGAAAGGGGACACACTGCATAGGGCGCTGCGATAGGTCCTGTTTGGTATAGTTTGAAAAAGACTCAATAACTTATAACCTTCTACCTTCCTCCCCCACAAAGACGCATTCCGTTTCTCATAAAGCCTTTTCATTCAAGCAATGATAAAATGCTATTTCATTAAAGGAGTTGCTCCTCCAAAACCGCCCCAAATGACCCATTTTCCCTTCCTCTGCAGTAGCCAATCAAAACCCTTCTTTCTCCGCAACAGCCAATCAGAACGCTCGCCGGGATTGCCTCTTGACTATTTTTGAAAGTAGTTTTAAAATAAGACACACGTATTGTTGGGGTATTAGCTGAAGACATATCCGTCAGATGAGGCCACTTGTTCTTTGACCTAGTTTGTAGTTCACTACCTATCCGCTATGGGCGCCACTTGACCTTGACCGTTGATCTTGACCTTTGACCTCCTCCTCCGCCGTACCCGCTCCGCCGCTCCACCGCGCCAAACCCCTCCAGGCTACACATGATCTGTACCTACTATACTACTCAGGTGTGATTGCGCATACAATTAATAAAAATCGCATATGACCTAGCCATGCGCAATTTAAGATATGCTGACGATGTTGTGTTCATTATTTAAGATACAGCCAGCGAGGTCGTACCGTTCTGTCGCGAAGGAATTCGGACTGTGCCACGTGATGCGGTTTATGCGACAGAAAGCGAGGTTTGTCGCCTCTGGTGATCCGACCGACCGTCCACAGATCGGGTACACGAAGCTCAGGCGGGTAATATCGGCTGACATGGAAGACAGACTCTCAGAATATGTTCGCAATGCCAGTCGGTTACTATGGCGTGACACCATGCGACTTTCGTAAACTAGATTATAAGTTTTGCATCGCCAACGACATCAAAGTACCCCAATCGTGGGCAGACAAACAACGAGCAGTTGCCGACTGGCTTGCGGGGTGCCTCAAGAGATACCCATGTCTCACCATCAGGACACCCGAAGCCACAGTTTCTCGCAATGTCACTTCACCTGAGGAATTGCGACCATTTCCTAAACGTATGGTTTTACAGGCCGCTTATAATAATAAATTATTATTACGTACTATGTATTATCGACCTATAATAACATGTATCATGTTGCTACCCTGTCGAACTATCAGAAAGACTTATGCCAATGCTGAAATCTGCGGCGAATAGCAAATTATGATATCTTTTGCACGCACACTCTCACATACACATACACGCCACACACACGCACGCACGCACGCACGCATGCATGCATGCATGCATGCATGCACGCACACACGCTGAGCTTCTACAACATGGCATAGTGATGATTAGGATTAGGGCTGCCATGTTACAATATAACGTTCAGAAAAGTTAATCAAAATTATATTACCATCTCTAAATTAAGTTGGGACTGTTGACATTCTAAACTACTAAAACGTTGTGTAAAATTCTTAAGAAGGATTATGATAATTGTCTTAATAGTTTCTTGTAGTATTAGGCGTCAATCTTCTGTGAACACCGCACGTGCCGAACACAACACACCGAAGCCACGCGAATTGCATGTATACTTGAACGGCGGAAACGGCCACACACATAATTAGGTCTATACGTTATTACATGTGTTTGATCTCTGCTAATTGGTATCGTATTTCTATGATATGCATTCTAGCCATTCACCTTTAAAGCACTAAGCTCGTTTCGGATCAAGCAATTGTTCGCACAGCCACAGTTAATGGCCATACAACTTAGTCAATGACATTCATTGATCTTGACCGTAAACAACTGATATAGTTAATTCTATTCGGCGGTAATCAGTCATGTGAACTGATTGACCAGCGTAGTGGTGAAGTCATACTAGACGACATGTGTTTTGTCAACGTGATAATGCAATTTCTATGTTTATAAGGATATATCTATCATACATAGTCTGGTAAGGCAGTAATACCTTCTCAAGAATTAACAGCGGGAGTCATAGCTTATTTGCTCAAGATAAGGTTGTTTTTAGCCTACACATAA
>JAODUO010003386.1:0-14759 GCA_025642075.2 Ridgeia piscesae
GGGGTGTCTGTGTTTATGCGTGTCTGCGTGTCTGCGTGTCCGCGTGTCCGCGGGTCCGCGTGTCCGCGTGTCCGCGTGTCCGCGTGTCCGCGTGTCCGCGTGTCCGCGTGTGCGCGTGTGTGCGTGTGTGCGTGTGGCGTGTGTGCGTGTGTGCGTGTGTGCGTGTGTGCGTGTGTGCGTGTGTGCGTGTGTGCGTGTGTGCGTGTGTGCGTGTGTGCGTGTGTGCGTGTGCGTGTGTGCGTGTGTGCGTGTGTGCGTGTGTGCGTGTGTGCGTGTGTGCGTGTGTGCGTGTGTGCGTGTGTGCGTGTGTGCGTGTGTGCGTGTGTGCGTGTGTGCGTGTGTGCGTGTGTGCGTGTGTGCGTGTGTGCGTGTGTGCGTGTGGGGCGTGTGTGCGTGTGTGCGTGTGTGCGTGTGTGCGTGTGTGCGTGTGTGCGTGTGTGCGTGTGTGCGTGTGTGCGTGTGTGCGTGTGTGCGTGTGTGCGTGTGTGCGTGTGTGCGTGTGTGCGTGTGTGCGCGTGTGCGTGTGTGCGCGTGTGCGCGTGTGCGCGTGTGCGCGTGTGCGCGTGTGCGCGTGTGCGCGTGTGCGCGTGTGCGCGTGTGCGCGTGTGCGCGTGTGCGCGTGTGCGCGTGTGCGCGTGTGCGCGTGTGCGCGTGTGCGCGTGTGCGCGTGTGCGCGGTGTGCGCGTGTGCGCGTGTGCGCGTGTGCGCGTGTGCGCGTGTGCGCGTGTGCGCGTGTGCGCGTGTGCGCGTGTGCGCGTGTGCGCCTGTGCGCGTGTGCGCGTGTGCGCGTGTGCGCGTGTGCGCGTGTGCGTGTTGCGTATGCGCGTGCATGTGTGTGTGTTTCCGTGTGTGCTTGTGTGCTTGTGTGCTTGTGTGCTTGTGTGCTTGTGTGCTTGTGTGCTTGTGTGCTTGTGTGCTTGTGTGCTTGTGTGCTTGTGTGCTTGTGTGCTTGTGTGCGTGTTTGCGTGTGTGCGTGTGTGCTGTGTGCGTGTGTGCTTGTGTGCGTGTGTGCTTGTGTGCTTGTGTGCTTGTGTGCTTGTGTGCTTGTGTGCTTGTGTGCTTGTGTGCATGTGTGCATGTGTGCTTGTGTGCTTGTGTGCGCACGTGCGCGCGTGTGCGCGTGTGCGCGTGTGCGCGTGTGCGCGTGTGCGCGTGTGCGCGTGTGCGCGTGTGCGCGTGTGCGCGTGTGCGCGTGTGCGCGTGTGCCCGTGTGCCCGTGTGCGCGTGTGCGCGTGTGCGCGTGTGCGCGTGTGCGCGTGTGCGCGTGTGCGCGTGTGCGCGTGTGCCCGTGTGCGCGTGTGCGCGTGTGCGCGTGTGCGCGTGTGCGCATATGCGTGTGTGTGCATAGTGTACATTACTAACCTGCTGCGTTAACCGTGGATTTAGAGGTGAACTTTGCGTTAAAAGTGAAGCAAACTCCAGCATCAGTTAGGGTCAACTGGAAATCTTCGTGGCTACACGGCTTTCCTTTCCACCGACAACTAATAAAATATAAATAAACCTACTGCCACCTATCGCCCAAATTGTCGCCTTGGTAACACAACTAAGTTAATTATCCGTTTACAAATTATATATGATAATTATAGCACCTTGAAAAGAATTATCTTATCACCACGTCATCATACTTTGAAACTTAGGTATCCTTTACTTATATCAATTAGATTGGAGAGTTCTTTACAGAATAAAATTCATATAAACATCGCAACATATTAAAATAATTGCAATTTGTTTTTACCGATATTGTCTTCGTTATCTTTAGTAATGAAATTATTAAATCCGAAACACAGCTGATAGTTAAAACACTTACGACGCAATCATGTCTTCCTGAAGATGTGCAAACTGCATGTAGACATCACGCATGGACACGTTACTGACGTTCCACTTCGAGTAGTTGAATGTGGACTTGTCAGTCCGACTGTACATGTCGTCCAGCCAACCGTAGGAGTCGTTCTCTGCCGCAGCCACTAGTCTACGACCGACGACACTACGTATTCAATTCAATATATGTATATGTCCGTGTGCGTATGTGTGTGTGCGTGCATGTACAAGTGTGTGTATATATATAATCGTAACCGATGTTGCTATAAACTCTTATTCCTACAAACTGTTATAGCTAGGTATCTTGCTTTACTCTTTATCCCTGCAGTTTCTTATTTTCCCAACATGTCAATGTAGTTTCAGCTGTGGTATTTTACTGGTTGAAAATGGGAATAATGTCCGTACGTTGATAGCTGTCAGTCAAGGAGGATACCTGAAGGCGTTCTGGTTACAGATGGTGACGGCTGGAAAGACAACAGGTGCCTGTCGTGACATCGTCATCGTCATCCTGACAGGTCGGCGCAGGTACAGTCTCACCAAGTCTTGACATTGGTACATGAACACGAATGTAGTTATAGCCACTATTGACATCCAGATTGTCCTGTAAAGTACAACATCAGTTTTCGACGCATTTTCCATGAAGGAAGTTGTTAGAACATTGATTAGTGAACCAGCAACACATTAACAACGTACAGTACAATGACTAATCAAATAATTGAAATACAAAACGAGAAGGCACCTATATCACGGAGAACAATATAATGAGTAAGACCTCAACAAAGCGTGTAAATACAATACTGAAACAACGAAAAACAGTATTTCATCTGGACTGGATTACATAGAAACAAATATTATAAACATATAAAACAAATAGCCATAACAACTATCATAATTCCCAGATGGTGATATGGCGAGCCACTGATTACAATTTATATCAGTGGTTAATTGCAAATTGTTTAAATACCGTAATATTTCGTACAAGATATTATATTAAAAAAAAATTGCTTAAACACAATTTAATTTTAAAGATGTTCGTTAAATGGATGCATGGATATCTGTCGTCAGCTTAACGTTTAAAAAGATCGGTTATTTCAATTTTCTACCTTGAATTCACTCACTTGCGTGTAACGTTGCTCGACGATTCAGCGACGTTTCGAAGCCCGTGAAATGTGGTCGTTTCACAGAAGGTGGTGAAGGCGTGACTCCTCGGCTTGCTTTCGGCGTGCGACTTGTCCCCGGAGTCTCCGAGTGACAGGGATGACATCATCAACGGGCTGTCTGGCGACTGGGAATCCGGCATCTCGTTTGCCGAGCTGGTGCCTTTTACTGGGATGAGAATACACATATTGGTACAAGATTGCGCTGCCTTTTGCAACAGTCTTCTTGCAGTTCAGTGTAAATGGTATCTCTGCATCGCGTTTTGTCCGTAGTACCACTGAAACAATCGCGCTCCGCATTTCCGCCCAAAAAGATTCGACATTCAGAAGAGCTACTGGCATTGACCCTTCTTGGCGTGTTTATTTTACAGCAATGGAGGACTTCTAAAGATATTTGGTTGGGATTGACAATTTGACAAGGAATGTTAGTAGTATACACCAACCTGTTCATGCCACGCCTATAGGAGAGAACAGAACATCCAACGTTGATTAATCTTGGAGGATGGAAATGTCTATATTTTTGCTTCGCCACCTCATTTGTTACTCAATCTCGTCCGATGGTGGTGGGCAAAGCAGCATATAACTTGTGCTGCTCTCGACATACCATTCAAATAAGACACGATTCCTGTAGTGCTCGTGCCCGGAACGACCCCCGCCAGTATACCCCGCATCTCCCGTATGATCCGTTCACTAGCACCAACGTGCTTCTCCACTCTAGTCAGGCGACGCCTTGCAGAGTTCGTTGTCCGTTCAACAACACCTATGCGATGTTCCACTTTAGTCAGTCGACGCCGGCCGGAATTCAAAGCCCTGGCCCTACTTCGAGCTGACTGGCTGAGTGGAGGCATACTGTAAAAGAAACACATTACTTAGGAATAATACAATATTACTAAACGTTCACAACGTTGGGGCGTTACGGATAGAAGGGTGGTCTGACCAAAAACAGGAAGAAAATAAACTGGGCAAGGAAACCCAGAGGCCACGCGACAAATATGGTGGCTTAGCCGTCCGTCCGTGTCCGTCCGTCCGTCCGTCCGTCCGTCCGTCCGTCCGTCCGTCCGTCCGTCCGTCCGTCCGTCCGTCCGTCCGTCCGTCCGTCCGTCCGTCCGTCCGTCCGTCCGTCCGTCCGTCGTCCGTCCGTCCGTCCGTCCGTCCGTCCGTCCGTCCGTCCTGTCCGTCGTCCGTCCGTCCGTCCGTCCGTCCGTCCGTCCGTCCGTCCGTCGTCCGTTCCGTCCGTCCGTCGTCCGTCCGTCCGTCCGTCCGTCCGTCCGTCCGTCCGTCCGTCCGTCCGTCCGTCCGTCCGTCCGTCCGTCCGTCCGTCCGTCCGTCCGTCCGTCCGTCCGTCCGTCCGTCCGTCCGTCCGTCCGTCCGTCCGTCCGTCCGTCCGTCCGTTCCGTCCGTCGTCGTCCGTCCGTCCGTCCGTCCGTCCGTCCGTCCGTCCGTCCGTCCGTCCGTCCGTCCGTCCGTCCGTCCGTCCGTCCGTCCGTCCGTCCGTCCGTCCGTCCGTCCGTCCGTCCGTCCGTCCGTCCGTCCGTCCGTCCGTCCGTCCGTCCGTCCGTCCGTCCGTCCGTCCGTCCTGGTAAATGCAATAATTAAACTACACGCTGGCACCTTACGTTGAAACAACGACCATATTACCTTACAATGAGCAACACCTGTCGAGTGTCGCTGTGTCGGCTTCCGTGTTCACTGTACAACTGTTTTGTTACGTAGGTGCAACTGAACACTATAAGTGAATTGAATGAAGCGCGGGAGCCAGCAGCGATGTCATTCGTCTATTAGTTCCATTCCATTCAAACGAAAGGTTATTTTCGTAACACATTTCGATAATGAAATATTGCTGTGTTAGAAAATGAATTGCCAATTTGACATTTACTTCCGACCAGCGTGCGACGTAATTTTTAGTTTAAGTAAGATTGATTTGAGTGCTACTAATTCGATTAGATTCCGTATTATTAACGGTAGTTTTGTTTTTATTGGAAAAAATATTGTTTTCAAATGGGAATAGTCGACAAACCTCATCGTTCCTTATGGTTGATATAATAGCTCGCCCCTGATGTTACAGCAAACAGTTGTACATTTAAGAATCAATCAACTGCATAATTTATGTTTTATAAAACTCATAACTGTAATGTTACGCTTGGATTTGATGGGGGTCAAGAGTGGAAACGTGTTGTGTAATAAACGAAAATCATGACATTGATGGTTGCTTTTAATTTGATTTTATATACTACAGTCAACAAAAAAGTGACATGGCCAAAGAACTCCCAATATGGGAGGTTAGGTGAAACGAACAGCCTAATTCAAACATGCTTTAAGACTTGGACGTGGATATATCTACCGGCAGAATCCAACTTGACACTGCATTCTGTGAATGGACAAACATTTCACGTTCACTCTCCAGTCTAAACCAAATATGCGCTTGCCATACACACGTTCATTAATTACGGAAGTTTGATGCGGATGGCAGGTTTTCGTGACAGACTCATTTTAAAGCGTTCATGATTAAGTGCGCTTTTGTAACGTCTGCTTTCAACGTTTAACTGGCTTCGGGGATGGACACGAAATGTCAACTCAACTCTCAAGCGGTCACACGCAGGAGCTTTCCATTACGGAAATTATTAATGTCAATACAACATTTTAACGTTCAGCAGAAATTGTGCAGTCACCGATTACAAATAGACACTTACCAGTTACTTGGATGAGCGACTAACACCATCTCGGCAGGATGCACTACGCAGGCGAACTATTTCAGCCAATCATATGCCAACTAATATAAGAACTTTGCTCATTCTCCGTTAGCAGGAAAACATAATTATATTGATATTCTGCAGACGTTGCATATTTGCAAAACGATTCGCGGGCGGGTTGTACATTAGCGACTTACTGTAATCTAGTGTATATGTTACCAAAGCTTGGACATGTGTCTTCGTTGCATCTAGGGTGACATATCGTCGGATTCTCCCAATATTTCTTAGGTGGTAATACCTATTTCGGCACGTCGAATGTATGTGCTGACTTACCCTTATATATTGATCATAGATGACTCCGAGATCACGAACGAAAAACGATTGTAGTTGAGTTATTGTTGTTGTTCTCCGACCGCAACAATGGTGTCGGGTAGTGAATTAAATCCGTGTTTGGATGTGAATAAGATCGTTTCCGTCTTTTCTTCATTCAACTTGAGTGTGCTTTTCGTCAGCCACGTACGACCGTCTCTGAAGCAGTCATTCAAAGGGGCAACTGTTTGTTGCTCATTCATCGGGGTCATTGTTTATGTATGAGACAGTTGTGTGTCATCAGGACGGAAGTGCACGTTTAATTCCCAGGGTGGCCGTGTGGATAGCAATTTGGGGCCAAGCACCGATCTCTGTCGGACATCATGTCCAAGTAACGCATCGACAGAAGCGTTGTCACCGATGACGATGTGATTGTTTCGGTGGCGTAAGTAAGATGTCGTCCATATCGTAGCATGCAGACATGCCATATATATATATATATATATATATATATATATATATATATATATATATATATATATATATATATATATATATATATATATATATATATAAAAACAAACCTCGATGACACTGAAATGATCAGTGTTGTCGACGGCTGTTGATAGATCCAATAAAACACGTGCAGAAATTCGTCCAGTGTCTAATGCCTGGCGGATGCGTGTTGTACTTTGATCAAATACGTTTCGGTCGAGTGTTATTTCAGGTCGTGCAGGTTGATTGCAAGCAGATGTGGCTCAATGCGCGTGTCAGCGACTTCTTCCATTATTTTGGAAACGAACGGTATGTTCGACACTGGACGGTAATTGTTTAATACGTCTTAATAAAAATCAACTATTATTGCGATGTAGTTTCAATGCTAATAACTGGCATTATATTTCACGTCAGAGCAAGAGGTCTACCGTAATGGCACTTTTTCAAACTCTTATGATCATTATCAAACTCGTATCATTTTTGTGTTCTTATGTATATGCTCCTGCAATGCAGCATTGTCGTCTCCAAAACTTTGCTAGAACTTCGACAACATCATATTGAGCGATGAACAAACGTGTTGAGAAGCAATGACGTCGGCAAGTCAAACACTGAGTGCGGTCCGCCGAACGCAAAGTTAGCATCTTTGATGGACACTTCTACTTCGCGGCATAAACATCAATTGATCTTGACATATAGAACATTACGTAATTAATCTGCGAGTGATAAACTCAAACACTTCGCCAGTTATAATGGTGTATTATTAGTGTTCGTTTTTTACCAAAGCATAATATTGTTCTGCATCACAAACGTTAGCCATTCTATATTATTGTATACAAATATAAGCATCGATTAACAGCACAGAACGACGCGATATACGTGTACAACAATATCACAGTCGACCTTGATTTATCCGTTGTTCAGTGCTCACACAAGTCCGACTCCGACCGAATGGCAAATGACGACACCAAACAAGGATCTTTCAAAGTATAGCATGTGTGATTCATCAGATACATGAATATATGATTGCATATATTATTATTACGTTAATATTACGAATATAATGACATGTTGACACTGCAATTGTGATACTCAATAAATACGAAATTTATTTAAGTAATACGTCATGCAACATACAGCACACTTCCATCAAATCGTATTTGTACATTAATATGTGTATTTATTGTATAGTGTATAGAACACAATGCAGTTGTCATTGTACTAATCTGATAACAATTTTTAACATTACTCACACATGTTGTTTATTCTTTCAAAAAAAAAATGTCATAACAGTTCTGCAACGAATAAAACGGCATGAAAGAATTGATCACCTATAGAACAAAAACCATTGCTGGGCTTATGCATACTAAACTCTAATTGAAACTTCATATATTGTGTATTCGATTATATCTTTTGTGCGAGAAATGAGACATTATGTTTATGCAGTAAAGGTGTTGCGGCATGTAGCAATGATTTTGAACAAGACGAGGTAGAAACCGGGTGGTTCAGTTTAGATTTTGAAATGATTGTCGTTTTACAAACATTGTAGTATTTCACTAAAAACAATTCATTTGACAATTTACGTCCATGGCATTGATAAAATAAATATACTGATTCATAATGTTGATACGTTGCTAGAGGATTGAAATTGAAACAGAATGTTAACCGAGTGGTCCCGTAAATAGGCAGTATACTACTACAAGTACTACTTAGTGGTTAGTTATGCATAGTCTACACCTGTTGCTCAACTGGAAGTTATGTTCAGTGAAATGTACTCACATAACGAAAGCTGCTATTCAACTGAGAATTGTAGACATTGCTCCTGACATGGGTCGACTCATCAGCAAGATGGAGAGTTCCCAATGGACTTTCACAGAGAAATTATGAATTTAATGCATATTGCTTGGACTTAATGCACATATGTCATTACCTATAATGAAACTACAAACTACTATTCAGTGCACATTGCATGGACTGATATTATTTAATTAATTTATTGAACTTTACTTCAGTACATATAAGTTTATAACATGGACTTATGCACATTACCTATCTTGAAAAAAACCCAATGGATTTACACATATTACCTTCATGGTATGTAAGAGTATACTTCAGTGAATGCTGCATATACTTAAGCATATGATCTATTTGAAACATTGTTTATAATAATCTGTTCTTTTAATGTTAACCTTGGTGACATTATGAACCGTGGTGCAGCTATGTTTACATTATGCCTGCCTAAAATGATAAATTGCCTTGATGTTTTTTATGATATATCATGTTTTGTCTGTTTTTCACACTGTATTCATCCGTCATGTATTAATGAATTATAACTAAATAACGCAATCATTTTCCAAATATAATTCAGAAGTAAAATAGTAGGTCAAACTGTAGATTGTACCAAAACTTGATGCTAGGTCACATTAATGTCAATTAATGTTTATATGTGTATCTGATATTTGTAATCCCTCTAATATCCACAGTGCAATTTTATTAATAAATTACACTATTATTAGGTGATGTGCGAAATGTAGGTCAAGAAAATAAGTTATGCTGTCATAACAAGTCACTATATTAGTGAGTTTGCCCTCAAACTACAACTGCCAAGTTCCTAATATATTTTCAGGTAAATTATATCATTAATAGGAATTAACACCATTATGTATGTTAAATCTAGGTCAAACTTAGAATGCAGGTCAACTGCAAAAGTCAAGACAAAGATATCGAAAACAATTACATTTCCTAAAACCTAGCCCTAGGTTTGTATCAAGATGTATGGTGCATGTAGGAATTACTTATGCAAGTGTTTCCATTATATATGTCAAATGTGAAATATAGGTCAGGTTGTAAAAAAACTTATGTCGTCAATAAACAGTTAATGCAAATACAGTGGGCCAATTATAGACAAACATGGGAATGTAGGTCAACTGTGAAGATAAGTCAATGTCACAAAATAAATGACATGTGAAAGGGTTTAAAAAATTTTGGTTTTAATTTTTTTTAAATGTACATTTAATATTGGGTAAAAATTAAAATTTTTTAAAATTTTTAAAAATTATAAATTTAAAAACCCCTTTTTAAAATTTTTTTAATTTTTGCAATATAAAATTTTTTTTATATTTTAATGTTTAAAAAATTTAAAATTTCCGGTAATGGGGAATCCCAATTTTCAAATTTAGGTCAGAAAAAATTAGGTCAACTTTGAAGGCCAAATCAAGGTCACAACAAATTTACATTTCCTAACGGGTTGACCCGTTTATGGTTTCACATGCGTAAGTTAAATGGTTCCAATGTTTTTACTAGTTTCCAACCTATTCTATGCAGTCATTATAAAGCCTGTGCACAAGAAATGGACTAAAATATAATAGACAAAAATGCAGCACTTTTAAGACTAATAAATTAAATTTCTCCATAAATAATAAGATATTAAACAAATTCAAAAATGTTTTAACTGCATATTCGTATCTATCAGAGGGTACCATTTACATGATGATATATAACATATTCAAATACTGTTTTTATATACCTAACTATTACTAGCAGTGCGGATATGACATATGTGTACATTTATATTCACTCTACAAATCACAAAACCTTAAATTTCAGCTAGGTCCAACATCGTCTCATATCTTATGTAACCTTTTACAGTCTATTACACATTCTGGTCTTGGCATAGTCAAAGAAGGACATGCGCATTGCACATAGAACACACAATGTTTGGCCATGTTTGTGTCAATTCCATGTAATATATTTTACAGATTTAGCACATAAAAATTTAAAAATTAATTTTACATATATATATATATATATATATATATATATATATATATATATATATATATATATATATATGGTGTATGTCCTCTTGTTTTTCAGAAAAAGGCTTTTAAAAAGGGCCGTGACCTGTAAACAAGATCACAACCGATATGATGGACTATCTATTTTGCAAGAATATTTCAGCGGTTCCAACCTATATGGATTGCTCTTGGTGTGAACATTAATTTGAGTGTTGTTCCTCATTTAAAATACATTTTGATGATATGATACAAAATAAAATTATGTAACATTACTGAAGTTGGGACTTTGTCAAACACTTCACTATATCAAATGTTCCTTTTGTTCATTGTTGTACAATATTGTTGAAGCCAGAATGGGGATTTCATAACTGGTTCTCTTAACGAACCCGTTGCTCATTGTGCTAGTCATGGTGAAAGTTCGTTGTGCCTAGCGATGTGGTCCAAACTGCCTGGTAATGTGTTGACAGATATAAAACAATATATTGATAAGTAAAATATACAGTTCCTGTCTGTATACTCACAATAGATGATGGCACAGCTATTTCCAAAATCAGAGGTAGTAGTAAACTGCCCCCAGCCCGTTCACTTGGCCCCACTGGCTAACTTGTTGTCAATTTTGACCTTCTAGTGACTTTGTTTTAGAAACAATGTGCTTCAATATTCATAAAAGGCAGTCTTTAAATGGCCTTTTTCAGTAAAACACTATAAAGTGTTAATTTATCGAGAGGAAGTTCTTGATTTTTCTGATACAAATTAGTTGGATAACATTGCACCATAAATTGACTATCTAATGGAAACTACTGTGTATTTAAAAAAAACATGTTTAGAAGAAATTATAACATAGCGATGAGCGTTTTGGTTAAAAGGGATCACTCTGTAGAAGCGAACAAGCAGGGCTGGGTTCAGTTCAAAATAAATTGGAATTGGTCAGTTCAATTCTGGAATTGGAGCGGGAATTGTAATTGGAAAATATTGAATTGGAATTGAAATATTTTGAATTAAATTGGAATTGAATAAACGGAATTGTGCATCTGATATTGTTGTGAAGCTGCAAAGGATATTTTACAGACAATTGGGAGTATTGCGGTGCAGTGTTTGATGACCAAGAAAAGTTGGATAATGAAGCTGCTGGTCAAACATTACCCACCAATTAATTAATGGATGAAACTGATGAATGGGAAATCAATTAGGCTTGTTCTACTGCCTTGTGTGTATGAGTGCTGGCTGGGGACTGTTTCAAAGAACCATAAAAATCGCCCAGATAAAAATCACCCTTTCATAGTATCACTAAGACTACCACCAGTGAAGCCAGGACATCTCCAAATAGTCCAAAGTATAACAAGTTAACCTTCAAAGATCACCAGTGCAAGCATAAACCCAGTGAAGACCGAAAACAGAATAATAAATGTGACAACCATCATTTATATGGGCTTTGGCAAGGCATATATTATACAATGCCATTTTTGACTTAACACAACTTTTTAACGAATAGCTCAAATAATATAATATTAACTCTTTCCATGGACAACAATATATATTACAAGTACACAAATTTGTACAGAGACATGAATGATACTTCCAGAGATATTTCGTCTTGAAAATGTAGAAATGTGTTATTTTGGCAAATTAGCACTTGACAAGAGACAAGTACAAAATAGAAAAAACTAATTGAAAGCAATACAAATATAAATGTGTGGTAGAACAACTTGACTTTTGGACATTTAAACAAGTTTCATTCCGGTATGTCATTAAAACAAATAGTTTATAATGCCTTTTTATTTATTTTCCCCGATTAACTTACCTCAGGGAAAAATCTCATAACGTCACAGTTAAGAGGACTGTTAATAAATACAAGTAATATTTATTCACACACATATGATAACAATGATTAATAAAACATGGTTTACACATGTATTGGGGTAGATGCCACCTTCGTTATCTATCAGTCTAATAAGTATATCAAGAACTGTATATAAAATAGGCTTGGGCAAGGATTGTTTACTCAAATTAACCATATATCTGCATCGCTTACACATAGAAGTATTAATTTCAATAATCAACAAAATAACTGCCCGGGACTATGTTATTACATTAGCGCGAGCGCCTCACAGCGCGTGCCATCAGGTTGAAAATTGAAGCGTAAACAGGCCTCGATATCAAACGTCGCGTGGTATCAATGTTTGACCAATATAATAAAAAAAAATATTTTGAAGATAAATAATTGCTCTACCGATTGGGGATACACACTACGATAAATTAATAACAAAAAGCCCGCTAAAACGCATGTAAACACAAGCATTTCCATCGCGATTGTCTTTCGATAAATAACTTCGCCGTTCAGCATTAGAACATAATAAGTCATCTGTGTTAAAACTAATATGTCACGGAATTACGTCGATCCTGGCTATACAATTCACCACCAAAACTTATTATTTAATCTTTTTGCTTTAATAGAATCATTGTATATTGGCATCGTAAATGTAATAATCCATGTGTTCCGCGTAGAAAGTCAGCTTTATCGCAACGGCGCAGACATTGAAGCGGCGAACGATTGTCGATTCTCTAGCTGAAATAGCAGCGCATTTTATTGAATTTCGTAATGCTTACTGTTGTGCGGTAATACAGTTGTAATAAGTACGTCTATGATGCGAATAAAAACACCACGCCGTGAAAATAAGTTCATAAAGATCGTTAACTAACGTAAACGGCAAGGCAAACCAAGCCAAACACGACGGCTACCTTGACACCCCTCACAACAAAGATCGACTAGTCCGAGCGCTCATCGCGATGCTGACATCTAGGTCAGCCTATTTCGTTGCAAGGGCAAACTGTTCGATTTATCAACAAGCAAATACACGAATTATTTACAATAAATGATCTATAAAATGCAATACGTTACACATGCGACAATTATTAACCGTTATTTGTCGTGATATTTAGAAATAGTTGATATACGCTTGGAATACGACATTAGTGTCTTACCTAGGCTAATAACGCGGGCGGCGATCTGCCGAATAATTGCGACTCGGTGAAAAAGTAACATCAACTTTAAAAGGCATGCCCCCTCACAAATAAAACGTTATATTCATAAAATGGCATGTACTGGATAGCAAATTTCACAGCAGATCGAACGGTACCACACACTACGCGATCTGATGCGGAACGGCGACGTTGCTCACAAAATACGACCGTGACATAAGTGGTCATGTTTACTTGCGTCTTAGCGGACGACTTCTTATTAGTTCAGCGCAGTGTGTATGACCAGTCGATAGAGCAATCATGTGTCTTCAAAATAAGCTTTAATATGTTTGAATTGGTCAAAAATTGACACGGCGCAACGTTTGAGAAGAAAGCTTAAATGTTCACCCTGATGGTACGCGCGATGAGGCGCTTGCGCTAGCATAACAACATAGCATCTTAGCATAGCCAGCGTGTCGCCACAGCCAGATGTTTGTTGAGTAGAGGGTCGTTTTGAAATGCTACTGAACGCGTTATATTTTAGGAACAAGAATGAAATTTGGCACATGAAGAGACAACATAATGACGTTTTTAATCATATAAATTGTATTCCACAAAGGTTAATACTTCTATGTATAAGTCACGCAGCAATATGGTTAATTTGAGAGAAAAATCCTTGCTCAAGCCTAATTTAAATAAAATGTTGTAAACATAAATAAAATTAAACATTTACCCAGTCAATACTACCAAATAGCCACTCAGTGGTTTTTATACGTTCGTCCTAGCTACTCAGTCAGTTTGTAACACATTGCCTGTATTGAAGTTTAAACACTGGTTGATGCATTGCCATATTTAGAGTTAGTTGTTTATCTTATTTCTGCATGCTTCATTATGCAACGTGTCAGTAAGTCAAAACCATTTTAATATGCTGATCTAGTGTATCAACACAATTATTTTGTGGCCTTATTTCCTGTAACTTTTTTCCTAGCCAAAATAGTGGTTTTTAATCCTGTGAATCATATGACCATATACTATTACAAATGATCACAATTATTTGGTTATCATAACAGGTGTTTATAGTTCCTGTAGTATGTGCTATAGTGTGACAAACGTGACATTTGGTAATTTTACTGTTCATTTAATGTAGTATGTTATGTTTTTTTTTAAAGATAGATGTATTAAAACTGTCCAGTCTGCAATGTCAGGAGGTGACATGTCAAGATGTCAGCTGGGCTACTTGGGACTTGTTCCATATATCATTCTCTGACTTTGATACCAAAACTTGGTCACCACACAAGCGTCAGCAGGCTGCATATTTTCCCACTAAGAAACACCCTTAGTTTTAAACAAACAAACAAACAAACAAACAAACAAACAAACAAACAAACAAACAAATAAACAAACAAACAAACAAAAACAAAAACAAAAACAAAAAAAACAATAACTGTAGGCTATCAGTGTAGACCTAATTAGGTTAGCTTAATTAATCTATCAGCATGTCCATAACGAGCCAATTAGCAGCTAACCTACAAGTTAGG
>JAODUO010003388.1:0-11362 GCA_025642075.2 Ridgeia piscesae
ACCCAAATCTGATGTGTACACAGTGACACTACACACCACACAATATGCGTCAACTTGACCATACCCTGACCCATTTGTCACAGAAATTGTTTGTGACAACTTCAATTCACCAGATTAAATTTCCAGACTGGTTCACTGGTGTTGGAATGTTGGCGCGTGGCCATGGGGTTTGTGTGGGTGGCTGGGCACTGTTGTTTTGTGCATAGTTCCGTCACTTTACAAGTGAAAATATGAGTTAGAGAGGTGGCTAATCATCCTGTTTACACTCTCACCAGTGGTCAACCGTCTGACTGGCAGGGTCATAATGTCCACCATTGTGGACGGAACCCCAGCAGTCAATAGTCGACTCTTGATAGATCTATATCTATAATTTATTGATATGAATTGAATTTCTTCTGAATGAAATAACTAGACAAGAATCTAATTTCAATAGCAGCCGTTGATTAAGTAAACCAAATTGTTGCTTCTGCAGTAGAAATGTGCACTTGTGGTATGAACCGTGCATTTTTATGGGTTTATGAACCGTGCATTTGTGGTATAAACCCGGGCATTTTTAGCCCAAAAGTGAGTAGAAGATCCTACTCTCAGCCCGGGGAAATCCGTGTTCAGACCCTGTTTTGTTGTGTCAAACTTTGTGAAAATTTGTTCACTCTATGTTGCCTCAGTTCACTCAGCTGTATGAGTGGGTATCTGGCTATAGACAGTGGTGGATATGTGCACAAATTAATGTCTTCATGCATTTACTGCAGTGTGGCTGAATTTTTGTCAAAGAAGTTGGGACAGTGTTTTCAATTGGGGGGGTAATGTGAATCACCCTGAGTACCATGACTAGAAGTTTGTACCCTGAATTGAGATCCGGACTGTTTGGTTTGCTATTTTCTGCTACATTTTTATGAGAGCTTGTCAAAAAAATTGTGTTCGTTTCTTTACCCAAATTAATTTGCTAAGAAAACCTAGTTTATTGTACTGGATGTATTAGGTATGTATGATTTTTTTTATTAAATGACAAAAAATAAATGAAGATGCCTCTTTGTTAAGATAATTATATCTTTTTTGTACTACAACTTTTGCATACTCTTATGAAATACACTAACTACTGTGTATAAGTGTCATTGTTATCTTGGTTTGACAGATCATCACATGACATGCCCAGGCGGGATGACTTCCTCTACATATAACCTTCAAAAGTTCAGCAGTTTTAATGGAGTGTTATTTTGCAATACACTGAACAGCAACTTGCTTGCTTTGTGCAACTTCATGACAGAAGAATGCCAATATGCAAATCATGGATAGGAATTTATTTCATTATACAACATCACCTAGCAGGATGTATGTCAACAAAAACTCAATGATGAGATGCTGAAGTCGGGTGGTAAATTATTTCGCTGCACACCGTCATCCTCGAATAGGATCATGATGACGGATGTAATGCTGTAACCAGTTGTATGAAAAAATATGAACCACAATGCAGCAGTGTACAGAGAACGAACGTGGCACCACTGGTACCCACGACATAAGCACCGAATCGGGGCGGCGTTTCTCCGATGATTTTCACTCAAGCGGAACAAGTTTGTCATGGGACGCAGAGTTTCTCACTGTGACCCCCACAATCCAGCTGAGAATACCAGGATAAGTACAACCCTTCCCATGATCCTAAGGGTTGTCGGACTCAGAATCCAGGTCGTGGACATGTGACGTTTAAGGATGACGTAAAAAATGAACTGCCAGAAAATGGATGGAAAAAAGGTTTAACTTTTCCCCACCATTGGGTGTTGCTTTGATTGATTCATCTAGTCAAACTTTGGGACATGTGACATTGTGTGACAGTCATGTGACATTGGTGTGACAATTCCGAAACATCTTGTACATAAGGAACTGAAACTGTAAACTAAATTCATGAAAATTATCTTCTTTTTATGATAATAATGAGCTTCCATAAACTTGATATTAATACAAAACAGATGCATGCAGTAATTAAACCCAGTCCTGTTTGCCTGTGTTATTAAGTTAATAGTACATTTGTTAATAATGAGTCGTGCAGAAGACTGTAACGTGAATGAGATAAAAATGGTGAATTTGACAGTTATGTAACATTTTTGTGCGGTGGCTTCAGGAATCCACTATTAGTGTTTTTTTTGCAAAATGCACCCCACCATCTAACCACATCTCCCCTGGAAATTCAAGCTTTGATATCCTCCAGGTACTGACAGCTCAGTAACTTTGCCAGTAATCCAATCTGCTAAACAGCTGTAGAGGCCCCAAATTGTTATGTAAGAGATTACACTAAACTCGAATCAAATAAGCTTACTAGAAGTTAATTACCAGCATTAATTTCAGAACAAACAGTAGTCTTGGTGTATTTGTTTGGAATAGGCAATTAGTGATTAGCTTTTGATTAGCCTTAGTAAGGTAATTAGCAACATTGAGGTTATCATGAAATTATTGTTATGTTATAATAGGAATGATTTTAGCTTGTGAGTGTGTTTTACTATAATCAAAATAATTTTGTTTGTTTTGTAGCTATTTAGCAAATTAGTTTTATTCTATTATAAACACACATACACACATGCACACACGCACGCACACACGTGCACACCCCCAAACCTGTCCCGATAACATGACTGAAGCAATAATGCACCAGTGCCTGGCTGAAAGGTTATGTTGTAATGTGACGAGTAGTCACCAGATGGTGCCACCATCATATAGCATTACACTGTTGAAGTCAACGCCGCTGGTGCCAGGACCAAGTAGACAGACCACTGTCTCTTTGGACTTGAATTAATTCCATTTCCAGTCTTCAGCATCTTCTACTTATTGTGAAGTACCAGGGGTAGTTAAAAACATAAAATCATAAATGACAAAATGTTATTGCTGCTGATATGTTAATGTCTATGAAATAAATTTTAAAATAATATTTCTTTACCAGAAATTGTTTTGTTGTTGGTTACATTTACCACTAACACATTATTTGTTATAAAGTTAAACCAGTTATAACATCATCACATTATTGTTTTCCCTTCAGAATTGTATTTTCTCCACTCAGATTTGATTTCTATCCAGCGAACAACGCTATTAATTTTAAACAATTTGGTCAATCATGTTATCCCATTACAGATGACTGTCTGTGACTTAACTTCCATTCAACTGGTTCTGCTACCAAATACACCAGACGTCAAACTCAATTTGCATCACATTTTGCTGCAGCCCTAGTACCCCGGGGTAGTTCCACTTGACTGGATGTAGTTAAAAATAATATTTTAATCTGTGTAACAGAGGGATTCTTCGGATGTTTGTCTTATACAAATTTGTTTATCTGCCCACTGGTTTTTTTCTCTATAACGGGACTTTATCAGAAGATCAACTATTGTTCTCCGTAGTCAATTGCTTTGCACTTTTCTTTGTCAATTTCACCTCTGGATAATAATTGTGGGTTTCACCTTCATTGCAATCGTTTGTTTCAATCTAATCAGTAACTTTCCCCCCCGGGTTTTTCACCTGAACCATCAGCCAAGGTAAAGCCCAGTGACACATACTGCTGTCACAGCCTGAGCATTGCTTAATCAGGTAGACTCAGTTGGTCTATGGTAAAACCTTTGATTACACAAGAATAGCTGGTGTTTAGTACTGCGTAGTATCTACTGGTGCAGTACTCCTAACTCTGTCTTGGTTTACATGACACGTGTCTTTCTCAAGTTAACAGACTGGTAAGCACACGTGTGTCTTTGTCTTTGGAAGAAGAACTTGTTTATTCCAACATTTTAGATAAGGTTTAATTATTTAATATCATAATTTTCATAATTTTAGAGTCAAGTTTACTTTATGTGTTCTAGAGATGTGTAATTGATAATTTCTGTATCTCAGATATGTTTTATGATCAACATGTTTTAGAAACTTTGTCTGCAATTTTAAGAGGATATTTGTTGTTACCTGTCTACCTGCTTGTTTTTTGAAATGTTGAGTGAACATTGTTAAGTAGTTTAGGTTGAAGGGTTTTTTTTTTTTTTTTTTTTATATATATATATATATATATATATATATTTTTATGGTTACTGAGGAAAGATGGATTATCTTGGATATGATACAAGTCTTGTCTTTGTGTTGCAATGATTGTGAATGGTAACTGAGATCTCTTCTACTGACCAGACAGTGGTCAAGTTGACCACCATCTGTGTGATTGTTGTATTGATTAAAGGCACAAACACATGTTCCACAGTTTATGGGGGCCAATTTTTTAATTTAGAAATTTATCATTTAAGCAAGGTTGAAACATTGAACAATTAAAATGTCCTTCACATCTTGACTAGAATGAACACATCAATTCTGGTTGGCATAAAAAAAAATTAGTTAATAAATTTTTAAAAAAAAAATTTTTCAAAAAAACATTCCCAGTGAATTTAAAAAAATAATATTTAAAAAACCCCAACCCAAACACTACATGTCAAAATTTCAAACGCGGGAACATCAAAAAAATCTCTTAAAATTGCAAAAATTTCAAAAATGTTACATAATTTTTTTTTAAAAAATTATATTCAATTTAAACAAATAAAGTAAAGGACTTTTAAAAAATGAAAAATTAAAAGAACATAATTTAAACTTATCCTAAAATGTTTCCCCCTTTTCTTAAAAAAAAAACACTGTGCTAAATTGTAACAAAAAAAACCGGAATTTAAACAAGACGAGTTTTAATTTAAGATAACCCCCCAATCTTTTTTCACCCTTTTTCTTTGTAAAAATTTTTAAAGAAATTTTTTTTTGAAAATTAAACAAGTTGGCTGGAAAACAGAATGTGTTACCCCTTTTGGGCATGGGTGCTCTAAACTGAACAGCAACTTCCAAACCCCAAATTTCCTTTACTGCCAAACAGACTTTTGGGAACCCGGTTGGGAAAATTTTTAGTTCAGTTATTTTTTTGAATTTTCCAAAACCCAATTTGGGGTTTTCCCAAGTTCTTTTCTAATTCAAAAACCCCGTTGAATTGATGTGTTCATTCAAATCAAGATGTGGGAATTTTAATTGTTCAATGTTTAAACCCCTTTTTAAAAATGATAAATTTTCAAAAATTAAAAAAAGGGAATAAACTTGGAACATTGTTTTGCCTTTAATAAAACAACAATCACACAGATTTGGTCAATTTGCCCAAATTTCGGGTCAGTAAAAGATCCCAGTTAAATTCAAAATCTTTTAAAACCACAAAAAAACAAAAATTTGAAAATAAAATTTAATTTTTTAAATTTATATATATATATATATATATATATATTTTTAAATTTTAAAAAAAAAAAACCAAAAAAAATTTAACTTAACAATTTTTAATTAAAACATTTCAAACAAGCAGGTAGACAGGTAACAACAAAATCCTCTTAAAATTGCAGACAAAGTTTCTAAAACATGTTGATCATAAAACATATCTGAGATACAGAAATTATCAATTACACATCTCTAGAACACATAAAGTAAACTTGACTCTAAAATTATGAAAATTATGATATTAAATAATTAAACCTTATCTAAAATTTTGGGAAATAAACAAGTTCTTCTTCCAAAGACAAAGACACATTGTTACCACTTTTAATTTAAAAACATTGTTTTCCAAGAAATTAGGGGTTACTTTTCCGGTGTTTTAAAAGGGCAGACTAAAACCCCACAAAATTTTTTAATCAAATTTTCCCTTTTCCCAACTGATTCCCTTTTAAAGAATTAATTTTTACAATATTTTGGGGTTTATTGGTTTAAAAAGGGAAAAAAACCCCAAAAATGAAAAACACAATGCTAAATGTACAACAGATTGATGTGTGATTCACACAATTGCACTCTCAGTTTGACCCCAGAATATATATGCCCCAAAACCTGTTTATCTGCATTAGCAATAGGTCAACGACTTCAAAGAGAACGCAAAGGAAATACTGTTACTGATTAGATTGAAACGAACGATTGCAATGAAGGTGAAACCCACAATTATTATCCAGAGGTGAAATTGACAAAGAAAAGTGCAAAGCAATTGACTACGGAGAACAATAGTTGATCTTCTGATAAAGTCCCGTTATAGAGAAAAAAACCAGTGGGCAGATAAACAAATTTGTATAAGACAAACATCCGAAGAATCCCTCTGTTACACAGATTAAAATATTATTTTTAACTACATCCAGTCAAGTGGAACTACCCCGGGGTACTAGGGCTGCAGCAAAATGTGATGCAAATTGAGTTTGACGTCTGGTGTATTTGGTAGCAGAACCAGTTGAATGGAAGTTAAGTCACAGACAGTCATCTGTAATGGGATAACATGATTGACCAAATTGTTTAAAATTAATAGCGTTGTTCGCTGGATAGAAATCAAATCTGAGTGGAGAAAATACAATTCTGAAGGGAAAACAATAATGTGATGATGTTATAACTGGTTTAACTTTATAACAAATAATGTGTTAGTGGTAAATGTAACCAACAACAAAACAATTTCTGGTAAAGAAATATTATTTTAAAATTTATTTCATAGACATTAACATATCAGCAGCAATAACATTTTGTCATTTATGATTTTATGTTTTTAACTACCCCTGGTACTTCACAATAAGTAGAAGATGCTGAAGACTGGAAATGGAATTAATTCAAGTCCAAAGAGACAGTGGTCTGCTACCCCCAACGGGTTAATTAACATTAAAGATAAGGTTTTAAAAATCTTTGACTACTCTCACATTACAAATTTTTTTTTTCAGGGAAAATTTTTATTTTTGCTTCACATGTTTATTTTGTACAGGTTTTTTAAATTTTATTCCCAAAATTTTGTGTGTGTGTGTTTTGTGTTTTGTGTGTGTTGTGGTTTTGGGGTTTTTTGTGAGGATGTGCGTGTGCATTGTGCGTGTGGTGTGCGTGTGTGCATCGTGTGGGGTGGGGTGTTGTGTGTGGTGCGTGTGTGGTGTGTGGCCCTTGCACGTTGTCTGGGTGTGGGGGCATTTTGTATTTTGTTTATAATGGGGAAAAAAATAATTTCTTTAAAAAATACAAAAAAACAAAATTATTTTGTTATATTAAAAAATTGCTTTTTTCTTTTTATTTAAATTTTAAAATAAATTTTTGTTCCCCAAAAGTTTTTATTTTGGGAACAAAAATTCATTTAATTTAAATTAAAAAATTTAAACCCAAAATTAAATTTTTTTGGAAAAATCGGTAATTAACTTCTAGTAAGCTTATTTGATTCGAGTTTAGTGTAATCTCTTACATAACAATTTGGGGCCTCTACAGCTGTTTAGCAGATTGGATTACTGGCAAAGTTACTGAGCTGTCAGTACCTGGAGGATATCAAAGCTTGAATTTCCAGGGGAGATGTGGTTAGATGGTGGGGTGCATTTTGCAAAAAAAACACTAATAGTGGATTCCTGAAGCCACCGCACAAAAATGTTACATAACTGTCAAATTCACCATTTTTATCTCATTCACGTTACAGTCTTCTGCACGACTCATTATTAACAAATGTACTATTAACTTAATAACATCAGGCAAACAGGACTGGGTTTAATTACTGCATGCATCTGTTTTGTATTAATATCAAGTTTATGGAATGCTCATTATTATCATAAAAAGAAGATAATTTTCATGAATTTAGTTTACAGTTTCAGTTCCTTATGTACAAGATGTTTCGGAATTGTCACACCAATGTCACATGACTGTCACATCAATGTCACATGTCCCAAAGTTTGACTAGATGAATCAATCAAAGCCCCAAAAAAAAAAAAACCCCAAATTGGGGGTTTTTTTGGGGAAAAAGTTACAAACCAACCGCCCCTTTATTTTGGGGCATTTTTTACGTCATCCTTAAACGTCACATGTCCACGACCTGGATTCTGAGTCCGACAACCCTTAGGATCATGGGAAGGGTTGTACTTATCCATGGTATTCTCAGCATGGATTGTGGGGGTCACAGTGAGAAACTCTGCGTCCCATGACAAACTTGTTCCGCTTGAGTGAAAATCATCGGAGAAACGCCGCCCCGATTCGGTGCTTATCTGGTTGTAGTTGTTCTGTCACTGCTGCATTGACATATTTTCATAAATGACAATGTTATCGTGACAGTAATCCTAGAATAAGTGTACAAAATAATTTACACCTTTTAGATTATTTTGTTACATCATTTAAGTTATTTTGTATAATGAAATCAATTCTTCATGTTCAGATTGATTTTCTCCTGAATTGTAGCAAGCAAGTTCGCTGTTCAGTATTGAAAATTAGTCAATATGTAACATACTTTTGAAGGTTATAAAGTTTATCCCACTGGCATGCAGAACCAACCAAATAACACACATTATACCTGTTAGTATTTAGATATAAATTGTAGTTAAAAAAATATATTAAACTTAACAAGGATTTTTTTATTTTTGTCATTTAAAAAAATTATCATACTTTTCCAGTAAAAACTGGTTTTGTAGTAATAATTTGTAGAACATTTGTTTTTAAAGTCATAAAATGAGAAAAATAAAAAGTACACTATTGTGTCCATATTAACAATTGTACCTTTGGCTGCTTTTGCTCGGTTCCAAACCATGATCCCGCCCAATCCGGGATCTGGTGAATCTGATTTTGAAAGAATCCATCCTTTTATGGTTAACTTCTTTTTACTTTTGGTTTTCACCTGACCATTAGCCCATTGAACACTGCCCAACTTTTTAAAATTCAGCCACTGCTAATATGATAGACATTTTTGTAAAACCCGACTTCACAATACCGTTATAACTGGTGAACTAGGGGAAATAATAAAACTTTGAAAATTGAAAAAACCAGGGTTTAAAAGGTACCGCTGAATTGTCTTCTAACTGTTTTCAACATTAGTACGTTTCATACCAAATTCAGTTCATAATTAAGCCGTTATTAGTGTATCAATGAATTTCTTACTCAGAAAAATTTGTTTTATTTATAAAGCTTTATTGAAATTAATTTGTATTATTTCATTTAAAATTTTTATAATTTTTGATAATTTAAATATCAAGAGTGAAATACATGGGTTCTCCACAATGGTGGACATTTGACCCTGCAGAGATCGGTTGTCCTGGAGTGTAAAATGTCTTTCTGTTGCAATTCTTTAAAGTGACGGAACAGACAGAAAGGGCCCTCTTAAACCATGGCACGAGCAACAATCAACCAAGTATCGGCAATTTTGGTGAATTGAAGTTGTCACAAACAATTTCTGTGACAAATGGGTCAGGGTATGGTCAAGTTGACGCATATTGTGTGGTGTGTAGTGTCACTGTGTACACATCAGACTGGATCATTTCACTGTAACACATGTGGCAACTACACAGACGACGAACGCTCATCTTATTAAATCACCATTGATAACGGTAGTGGATTACTGAAAGTATAAATACAGTTTTATATTCTGAATAATGCAGTGAAAATGTGTCATGGCACGAAAAAGTAGTGCCGTAAGGATTTAGTAATCTCATTATCAAAAACAACGCATGAGATGTCAACGGATGGATGTCATTGGCAGCTTTAAAAAGATTCATTTTGAAATGAAATGTGTGTGTGTGTGTGTGTTTAATTCAAAAGTTGCTTCCACTTTTTTAAACATGTTTGGTCAGTAAGTACGCTACAATACATTAATGTTGTAAACACAATTTTACAATAAAAACAAACAGACAATGTCCCTTTAAAACGTGAAATGTGAGACGCCTAATTATACCTGTCTAAGTATTAACCTATTATTAACTGCAGTGTAGGGAATATTTTCTTTACAGCTCTGGAGGGGCGTGCCACTGAGTTAGGTGAATAAACGTTCCATTGTATGATGTATTGCCCTTGTGTTAAATACGGCGCAACCAGGAGGCATTCGAATAAAGACTGCAGGAAAATACGAGCAAAAACTTGCACATGAGCAGCACTCAGATGACAGCCATGCATAAGGGGTTATCTGTGAAATTAAAACCACATATCTATTTTAAACAGCATCAAACAACCTAGCAGATCGTTGTGATTAAATATTAAAATCAAAATTGTCCTCAAATCACCTGTGATTTTAAATAACACTCTTAAGTGTTATGAAAAATGTTGTCATTTACACCATTTTACCTTTTATTGACACACAAAATGATGAATGAATAAAATGAAAAATAAATCACAGATTGTCAGTCACTAATACTCGATGGCCAGTTGCCCAACTCTCTTGCGTTAATGACCAGTGTCTTGTACCAGTTAACGACTGTAAGCACACTGTGTCTTTGCTTTGAGGATTGTTATTTACAATTTGAAGGTTAATTAGTAATTCATAATTTTAAAATTTGATCATTTTCTTTTGCTAGAATTGTAATTTTAAATTTTGATCCGAATTTTTTGGTTTTAAATGTTTTAAAATTTTTTTTTTGCAATTTTGGGATTTTGTTGTTACCGCATGCGGAAATTTGAGGAAAATTGAATGTTTTTTTGGAAATAAATTTATATTTTATTTTTAATTTATGAGGGTAATTTGGTTTTCGTTTTCTTTTTTCAATATTTGAAGGAACAGTTTTTACTGAAAAATGGTAAGTTGAAAATTTTATTTTGAATTAAAGGAAAACCTGTTAATTTATCCTTTTTTTTTAAAAATTTATATTTAAGAATTAAACATTAAAAATTAAAATGTCCTTAAACTTGTGAAGAACACATAATTCACGGGATACTTTTACAAATAACCTTAAAACCCCGCAGTTAATTTTTTGTAATTCAAAAACTAACGAACTCCTGCCATCCCGCAAAAATGCTTTTGGGATAGATGGAATTTTCAATCTTGCGTGTAGTAAAAAACCAGGATTTTGGTCGGTGTAAATTATTTTGAAACGCCCTCTGATTTGACTGTGGGTGTTGTTAACTTTTTTTTAAATTGAACATGGAGATGTACAAGGGAGTTGAACTGGTTTTTTGGGCATAAAAAAAAAATTGGGGGGGGTTTTAAAAAAAAAATTCAATCCAAAAAAAAACAGTGTTATGAAGGTTCCTTAATTTTTTTTTTCCACAATTCAATAATACAATAAAAACCCCATGACATTTTTGGGCCCGGGTTTTAAGTTTGATGTTTTTTTAAAACGGGAAAAACCAAAATTAGGGAAAAAAACATGAAGAATAGAAATTTTCAAATTTTGGTGAAAAAATGGTTGTTTTTACCCCCCCCCAAATTTTTCCTTCCAAGCTGTAAGTAGAATGCAATCAAAAAATTTAAAGTGATTATATCACAAAAAACCGTGTCCTCCAAAACCCGGTTTTGCTTGATTGATCTTTAAGTCACATTGGCCAAATTTGGGGGGTTGACAATAGTGGCTTGTGGGCACAAAAAAGGGAATTTTAAAAGATTTTAAATGGTTTTCCAAATAAAATTCTCTAAAGTAAAAGAAATTTTTATGTT
>JAODUO010003389.1:0-11893 GCA_025642075.2 Ridgeia piscesae
ATACCACATTTGAGTATAATATCGCATACGTTTTACTTGTACTACAGTTTAATATTTGATCACAATGTGATTATCAAGTTTTCATTAAAATATCGGTAATATGTTGTGATCACCGATAGAATCTTACCCTGTGATTCAAAATAAAAATTAAACATGATAGTGATATTCCTCGCTATAGTGTTATGTCTGAAAGTGTTATTATCAAAACGATTATTATTAAAACATTTTGCATTTCGCATATGGCTATACTAATCCACATTATAAAACGTCTACGTCACTATTATGCCGTGGAAATAAACTTCTGCGCTATTCCTGCATCGTGCTGCAAAGGTTTCTCTACATTTTGTAATATAAAGCATCGGCTTTGGCCAATCAGCTGTCGGTGTAGACCAACTCCTATTGTCTGAGTCACAAATGCACAACTTAAGTTTCGTTCATCAACACAGTGTGTATTTTGTCACAATCCACGTATGTGTATAGTCGACAGCCGCACGTGCACACCAGCTTTGGTCGGTAAAACGTTTGATGTTGTCGATAAAAACGAGGTTAAGTTGACCAGTTTCCTGGAACGTGAACCTGACAGTTGAGAGTCACGTCCACTTACCACCAAGAACCGTAAACACAAGCAGGAGTGTGTGTGACCCGTCCGGTATTTGGCTAGACAAAGTTCACAGTGAAGGGTGATCGATAATGACGTCATCACTGGCGCATCCACCCAACGACGGTAGACTGCGGAAGAGAACATTACCTGAGTTAGAGCGCCAACCAATGGGATGACTACGAAGAGTTTTCTTCGTTCGCCACCTCGAAAATACAACCACCTCTGAATTAAGGTCACCAGCGGATAGTTAAAAGTTCTATATAGAGTAAAGTAGAGTAGGATAGGGTTGTGTGGGGTGGGGTGGGGTGATAGTGGGGTAAGGTAAGGTAAGGTGGGGGAGGCGAGGCGAGGCGGGGCGGGGGGAACGGGCGAGGGGAGGCGAGGCGAGTCGCTTATTCTAGTAGCCACCATCAAATAGCTGGCATTGAGATCATATGTTGAACAAACAAAATACTTTATTATTATCACCGGAATTCCATTGATACCACGGGTCGTTCACAATTGTCAACATTTCTGGAAGCGTACAGAGAACGGTTTTTACCCCCCCCCCCCCCCCCAAAAGGGTACAGTAAACTGTTAATTGTTGTGACTAATACGTTCCAACAACAGCGTGCGGTGTGTACGATTCGGGAAATGTTGACAATTACCAACGACCCCTTCCACGAGCGCTAATACCTCAGTCGACACTTAAGGACAGACCGGGTTGTGTGAATAACTGAAATGGTCCCGAGATATTCAGTAGAGACCTGTGCGAACTCCTGCTTGCGATAAAAACTCTGCGTGCAGGTGTCGTCTGGCTGAGCGACGCGCGCGTGCGAGGGAGGGAGTGTTTGGTTCCGGGCCAGTGTTCTCGTGACGTGACGTGACATGACACGCGATGCGTGTTGTCGATGTCTTGATGAAATGTGGATTTCTAAGAAACAAAACATGATGTGACGCAATAGAGCAGCCAACGTCTGGGTGGTCTGCCTTGTGTTTGTCGGTGAAATGGACGAGTACAAAATCTTACTGATATCACGATTTGATCGCCGGCGTGATATCGTAAATACACGGACCCGGGTGGCCTGGATATCTGTGACAAGACGGAATGTGAATGTCCCTCGAACGAATTAACATTTCTATTTATTGTGTGAACTGTTATGAATTTGTAGAGAGTCCCTTGTGTATGTGTAACAACGAATGACAGCACTATGCAAAATGAACTCAACCTATATTAACGTCAGTCAACAAAGCATACGTAAGTATCGTTTAAAGTTACAAACATTGTTTCGACAATGTTGTCGTCGGTTTTAGCTCCCTGTAAAGTACATCGTAAATGTTACATTTACATCAGTTATAACTCATTAAACTATAGACGGGTCCGTTTTGTTATTGTCGCACTGGAAGAGAATGTTTTCTTATTCTGCATGGTAGAAGAAACATGATTCCATATCACATAACCACCACCATGAACTTATTGCACATCTTCTGTCCAAACATTATACAACTACCACTAATGTTCTTGCAGTCACTCGCGTGTTTATGGTACCCTCCCGTCTAGCGTATGAATGTTCGACGTAACGTTAAATGTGTAACTATCTAGACGACTTGTCACAAATGATAATTTGTCACCAAACAACCGTATAAGTTTTGATGTATCCGACGCATAATAAAAGTAACGTTAGCTTACCTATACATGCGATAATTTATTAACCGTGGCGCATCTAAGTACGACCGAAGAAGAACAATACGCATTGCGGTTATTGCGTTACTGTAGGTTATTTATTTGTTGTATCAGACCTTTCCGAAAATGACGCGGCAGTACAGTGACGTCACAATTGGAAGACGTTTTTTGTCCGCGGATTAATGTCGATGCATTCATCTTGTAAACAGGCCTATAGTAACTAGCGTAAGACATGGCACTATGGCGCGTCACCCTTCGTTTCTACTCGAAGTGTGCCGAGATCATGAACACACATTAAGCGGTAAATTTAACTACACTATTTTAACTATGTGTGCTACTTTGTCGTTAAATAAATGCATTGTTATATTATGATGCGGGGCATATACAGTTGGGCCAAGCTGTGATCCGGGCGAAAATGAGCCCCTACCCCGATTTGCCAGCTTCATTTAGTTACCAAACCATGTGACACGTTTAGTGGGTTGTGACTTGTCACTCTGCCAACAGCACGCACTCGTCTTTATCCGTAAGACTCTGCCGAGGTGATAAATAATGCATGAAAAAATAGACACAGTTGGCATCACTTATCATTACTCACAATGTGTCAGTCTCACTTTAGATTTACGCTGTATACTCTCCTAATTATAGAGGACGTGTTTGCCGAGGTGATTACAACATGTCGGGCCTAAGGTGAGTCATATATCACGACTATTTAATGCAAACCTCACGGCTACACGCATTGCAATTCGTGTGTACCCAGCATACGACCGGCCCTCTACGAGAGAGACGACACTCGTCGTGGGATTAGAACAAAACAAACAGCTCCGTCACGCAAATCGGCGAACAAACAAAAGACACTTCCGGTGGCGGGGAACGACGCGAAAGCAGACGACATTCGGCGCAGCGTCGCCGCCGAGTGTGGATTATAGTAGCAGATTGTGTCCGAATGAACCGATAACGGATACAGGCAGAAATTGAGCAGTTATTCATCTGACGCTGGCTTAGTTGATAATCTCTCATGGTCGTGAGTAATACTTATCTGCCAGAGCGGCAAACAACAGCCGTTGGAGAGACAGACATCACTCGCTGAACGACGTGAAAGTAAACACCGGGTGACCCGATCTGTCTCAAGCGAGTTTTTCAAAAACTTGTATTCTTGGCATCAATGGTTTCTGCTTTCAGGAAGTTGAGATAGATTAAGAACAATTGTTCGCCTGACAGCATGCAGTACTGGCGATAGTATCAGAGAAATGGCCACGGTTGTGGGAACAATTCGCTCCTGTGTCAGGTTCATATATACATAATGCATAAACAAAATCAGCGCAAACCAGTTCTCAATCTGAATCAGAACGCGTTATCTGACTCGACACACGAAGCCAAAGCAATCTACAAATGTCCAAAAAAAGCCCAGGTACAGTTGGCATCAGTTATATTTACTCACATGCAGTATCTGTGTTACTTTAGAGGTATGTAAAGTATACTAATTATGATAGTAATTATACCATCAAGAGAAACATGAAGCTGAGAGACATAAAGACCGATTTACGGATATCACTCACTCTCACAGCAGAGAGATAAATGAAGAGCAATAGTCAAGTGATGGAAGCAGTCCTTGTCGCAACGCGACCGACAACATGATGATGATGATGACCAATTATAGAGGATGCGTTCGGAATCGACCCAAGACTTCATCGACTTTTCTCTCCTCAATGAGTGGCAGGAACGCAAGAAGAAACACGGACGAGGGCGCTGTGGCGTGATGGCGTGCGTGCCTCGGCAACTCGGACCGAGAGCTCACAGAATGACCCGACGGTCAGCATTAGCTAACATGATTAGTGTTGATCCGATAGTCATTGAGTGGCCGATCGATCGCGCTTAACCTAATACCCATTATCAATGCGGCCATTAAGTATCGGTTAAACGGCCGGCATAGACATTGTGAGTATCACAGACGTTACGTAATATGGGCCGGGACATTTCAGCGAGCAGCGAGGGCATGGTTTATTCATAAGTAAATGCAGACAGCTAGGCAACGGGTTTTGCTAAAGCGCTACATTAAAACTCAGGGTTTAGTGGGACAGTTCAACTGTCTAAATAATCTAGTCACTTCATTATGCTGTCAACTGCAATAAGTACTTTTACGGGATATAATAGAGGCCTAATTATTATGAGCAATTACAACAGTTCTAGGTTTTCTGACAGTGAAGTATTTAGTGCAAATAACGTCAACATATAACGTGTTCGCAACATTCCGGCGGCCACTACAGATCGCATAAGAAATCATTGCAGTAAGTGGCTTTATTTTTAGTTTGTGACCAGAAACACCTTCAAGATTTTGGTTACACTTAATGTAGCAGGCGCCAGAGGGGACGTAAATTCCAATTTAGTCAAGTTGCCGCCCTATTATATATATACTGTAGGGAACCTGGAAATGACTGGTCGTGTAAGTGTTTTTGCTGAATCGTATAGATTATATGTCCCTGAACTAAAATCCGTGGGATTGCAATGTCCCATCCTTGGGCAACTCATGGGAACCAGGCGAATCCAACATGGCTGCCATGATCCTGGTAAATTACAAAAACGTATTCACATTTACACTACAGCATGCTGTCAACATAATGTTGGTATATACACGCATGCTTTGACGTATGAGGAATTCAACGGAACCATTTCTAACAATGTCCGATTATGTTCATGTGACCAAAATTCAAAATGGCCGCCATTTTCACTAACAATAGCCAGAAACAAGCATAACTTAATTGATTTTTGCTATATAAATGTGTTTGTTTTTGTGTCCATTCCTCTGTTTTGCCATACCAGAAGAGTACAAAGAAACTACTTCCAATGATGTCCGCATATGAAATCTGACTAATATAAAAAATGGCCGCCATTTTAACCGAAGATAAGCAAGAGTCACGATGAGTTCAGTGGATTTCCCCCCAATTATTTTCATGGGTGTAAATTGGCAATAAAACATTTGTTAAAATTGTTACGTTTGTAATATAACATTTACTTAATTCTTCTTTAGCAATGAACATTCATCCTGACTGAGTATGCTATTAGCTGTTTAATCATATATATGGCAACAGCTGACAAGAAGCAAACAAAGGCTCGCAAAAATGGCATGCACTAACCATGAATAAATCTGTATCATAAATATACATTAAAAAGTACAATGAACGCAGTGGCTTGTGCGTAGAGCTTCGGACTCTCGACTAAGACGACCCGGGTTCGAATCCCGTGCTGCGGTGTTAAAACCTTGAGCAAGTTTTTTCACTCTACATTGCTCCAGTTCACCCCGCTATATAAATGAGTATCTGGTTATAGACAAGTTGTAGATATGTGTACGAGCAACCTTTGCGCATTAATTGTAGCATATAGCTGGATGCTTCCCAGAGAAGTTGAGTTGGTGGCTGATTGAACAGTGAACAGGTCTGTCAGGGAAGTAAAGTGAAACGCGCTTTGAGAATCCTGAGGATTTGGATACTGCGCTATGTAAGAACTTACCTTTTACAGTGTAAGAAGTGCTCAATTATATAATTGCTGACACACACTGAGCATTTGCTTGCAATGACAAGTTTAAGTTTGACACTAACAGAGTCTATCATTAACCAACGGTATTTGAAAGATATATCATTCGCATTATGTTCTCACATAAAATGTTAGTCCCCACTCTCTCTCTCTCTTGCCCCTCTTCTGTTTCGTCCGTACTGTCGCCTTCAACCTCATTGTCATAACTAGCTTCATTCTCATCGTATTTGGTGAAAGGAAGCACTTGGGTTCACCAACACAAAAGCAGTAGGGTGTGAAAGACAATCCTGCAGAATGACAGCTACATGCACGACTCCTGCAAGCGTTCCCAACAGTTTTGCGCAGAAAATTGATGACATGAGGGCGGGGAGGGGGACTTCTGGTCCTCTTGTTGTGCGTGGAGTTGGCACACACCCTGTACCACTGACAAAACCTCCATCCATAAGCATCGATGTCAACAGCAGGCGGAGTTTGCTGGTCGGCTGCCTTCCAGGGCATAACTTGATAGTGTGCTTGCAGGATATGATAGGGCAGATTAGCTTTCCCTCTTGTCCTTTTGGTGTAGAGCGCTTACCTAACGAAGACATTTTTTGCCCCGGAACACCGACCAGAAAAACTCCCCTCCCGTTGAATGATCTTAAAAAAATGGGGGTTTTTAGTGGTCGGGTTGTCCCAACCCACGCCCAACAAAGGAAAGAAGTTCCCCGCCCTCAAGCACAACCCAAAAAAGTTGGGAACGCCCAAAGGGGGGGCATTGTTATTTGAGGATTGCCCCACACCCTCGCTTTTGTGGGGTGAACCCCAACTTTCCCACCCCAAAAAGATGGAGAAAAAAAGCCAGTTAATGACAATGAAAGGTTTTTTTAACCCAACAGTCCGGGGATAATAATGAAGGTTTAACGTTCAAGGGAAATTTTTGTTTATTCTTTTTAAAATCCCCCTTGGTTAAATGGGGAAAAACCGGAGGCAAACTTAAACCCTTTTCTTCAAGGGAAAAGCCAGGGGTTTTTGAATTATATAATTGAAAACCCCCTTCCCTTACCCCCCTTGTAAAATTTTTTTTTTTACATAGCCAGGATCCAAACCTTTTGGATTTCAAAAGGTTTCCTTTACTTTCCCTACCCCAAAACCTGGTTTAACTTTTTAAAATTTGGGCCCCCAATCAACCTTCCTGGGAAGATCCCCTATTTCAATTTTAAGCGGGGGGGGTTTTTTCCCTTTTAAAACAAAATTTTCAATTTTTATCCCGGATACCCATTTAAAAGGGGGTTGAAATTGGGGCCCCCAAAGTAGAGGGAAAAAACTTGCTCAAGGTTTTAACACCGCAGCACGGGATTCGAACCCGGGTCGTCTTAGTCGAGAGTCCGAAGCTCTACGCACAAGCCACTGCGTTCATTGTACTTTTTAATGTATATTTATGATACAGATTTATTCATGGTTAGTGCATGCCATTTTTGCGAGCCTTTGTTTGCTTCTTGTCAGCTGTTGCCATATATATGATTAAACAGCTAATAGCATACTCAGTCAGGATGAATGTTCATTGCTAAAGAAGAATTAAGTAAATGTTATATTACAAACGTAACAATTTTAACAAATGTTTTATTGCCAATTTACACCCATGAAAATAATTGGGGGGAAATCCACTGAACTCATCGTGACTCTTGCTTATCTTCGGTTAAAATGGCGGCCATTTTTTATATTAGTCAGATTTCATATGCGGACATCATTGGAAGTAGTTTCTTTGTACTCTTCTGGTATGGCAAAACAGAGGAATGGACACAAAAACAAACACATTTATATAGCAAAAATCAATTAAGTTATGCTTGTTTCTGGCTATTGTTAGTGAAAATGGCGGCCATTTTGAATTTTGGTCACATGAACATAATCGGACATTGTTAGAAATGGTTCCGTTGAATTCCTCATACGTCAAAGCATGCGTGTATATACCAACATTATGTTGACAGCATGCTGTAGTGTAAATGTGAATACGTTTTTGTAATTTACCAGGATCATGGCAGCCATGTTGGATTCGCCTGGTTCCCATGAGTTGCCCAAGGATGGGACATTGCAATCCCACGGATTTTAGTTCAGGGACATATAATCTATACGATTCAGCAAAAACACTTACACGACCAGTCATTTCCAGGTTCCCTACAGTATATATATAATAGGGCGGCAACTTGACTAAATTGGAATTTACGTCCCCTCTGGCGCCTGCTACATTAAGTGTAACCAAAATCTTGAAGGTGTTTCTGGTCACAAACTAAAAATAAAGCCACTTACTGCAATAAAAAATTTTTTTTTTCCCCTTTTTGGACTTTTTTTGCCAAAATTTGCAAAAAACCCTAAATGTTGAAGTTAAAATTTGGCCCTAATATCCCGTAAAATACATTGCAGTTGCCAATAATAAGGGAAGTTAAGACAGTTAATGCCCCAAAAACCCGAGTTTTAATGTAGCGCTTTGAAAAACCCCGGCCTGTTCTGCTTTTACAGTAAACCATCCCCTGCTCTCGCAAAATTCCCCCCCTTTTGAAACGTCTGTGATACTCCAATGTTAGGGGCCCCGTTTATGATACCAATGCCGGATCCCAAACGACTAATGCTATCGGGATTTTTCTTCGGGCCCAGGCCGGGGGGGCCACACGCCACACCCCCCCCCTTTTTGCGTTTCCCCTCATTGAGGAGAAAAAGTCGATGAATCTTGGGTCGATTCCGAAAGCATCCTCTATAATTGGTCATCATCATCATCATGTTTTCGGTCGCGTTGGCGGTGTTCCCTCCTTGACTATTGCTCTTCATTTATCTCTCTCTGTAATGATATATCCGTAAATCGGGCTTTATGTCCTTTATTCTGTTTTTTTGGGAAATTATTATAATTTTAAAATTTTACCCTTAAAAAAACGTTGCATGTGAGAAATATCTGTGCCCCTGTATGGGGTTTTTTTGGCAGTAGATTGCTTTGGTTCGTGTGTGGCGATGGTTTGATTAGATTAGAACTTTTTTTTTTTTTTTTTAAAAAAAAACAGGAGCGAATTGTTCCCACAACCGTGGCCATTTCTCTGATACTATCGCCAGTACTGCATGCTGTCAGGCGAACAATTGTTCTTAATCTATCTCAACTTCCTGAAAGCAGAAACCATTGATGCCAAGAATACAAGTTTTTGAAAAACTCGCTTGAGACAGATCGGGTCACCCGGTGTTTACTTTCACGTCGTTCAGCGAGTGATGTCTGTCTCTCCAACGGCTGTTGTTTGCCGCTCTGGCAGATAAGTATTACTCACGACCATGAGAGATTATCAACTAAGCCAGCGTCAGATGAATAACTGCTCAATTTCTGCCTGTATCCGTTATCGGTTCATTCGGACACAATCTGCTACTATAATCCACACTCGGCGGCGACGCTGCGCCGAATGTCGTCTGCTTTCGCGTCGTTCCCCGCCACCGGAAGTGTCTTTTGTTTGTTCGCCGATTTGCGTGACGGAGCTGTTTGTTTTGTTCTAATCCCACGACGAGTGTCGTCTCTCTCGTACAGGGCCGGTCGTATGCTGGGTACACACGAATTGCAATGCGTGTAGCCGTGAGGTTTGCATTAAATAGTCGTGATATATGACTCACCTTAGGCCCGACATGTTGTAATCACCTCGGCAAACACGTCCTCTATAATTAGGAGAGTATACAGCGTAAATCTAAAGTGAGACTGACACATTGTGAGTAATGATAAGTGATGCCAACTGTGTCTATTTTTTCATGCATTATTTATCACCTCGGCAGAGTCTTACGGATAAAGACGAGTGCGTGCTGTTGGCAGAGTGACAAGTCACAACCCACTAAACGTGTCACATGGTTTGGTAACTAAATGAAGCTGGCAAATCGGGGTAGGGGCTCATTTTCGCCCGGATCACAGCTTGGCCCAACTGTATATGCCCCGCATCATAATATAACAATGCATTTATTTAACGACAAAGTAGCACACATAGTTAAAAAGTGTAGTTAAATTTACCGCTTAATTGTGTTCATGATCTCGGCACACTTCGAGTAGAAACGAAGGGTGACGCGCCATAGTGCCATGTCTTACGCTAGTTACTATAGGCCTGTTTACAAGATGAATGCATCGACATTAATCCGCGGACAAAAAACGTCTTCCAATTGTGACGTCACTGTACTGCCGCGTCATTTTCGGAAAGGTCTGATACAACAAATAAATAACCTACAGTAACGCAATAACCGCAATGCGTATTGTTCTTCTTCGGTCGTACTTAGATGCGCCACGGTTAATAAATTATCGCATGTATAGGTAAGCTAACGTTACTTTTATTATGCGTCGGATACATCAAAACTTATACGGTTGTTTGGTGACAAATTATCATTTGTGACAAGTCGTCTAGATAGTTACACATTTAACGTTACGTCGAACATTCATACGCTAGACGGGAGGGTACCATAAACACGCGAGTGACTGCAAGAACATTAGTGGTAGTTGTATAATGTTTGGACAGAAGATGTGCAATAAGTTCATGGTGGTGGTTATGTGATATGGAATCATGTTTCTTCTACCATGCAGAATAAGAAAACATTCTCTTCCAGTGCGACAATAACAAAACGGACCCGTCTATAGTTTAATGAGTTATAACTGATGTAAATGTAACATTTACGATGTACTTTACAGGGAGCTAAAACCGACGACAACATTGTCGAAACAATGTTTGTAACTTTAAACGATACTTACGTATGCTTTGTTGACTGACGTTAATATAGGTTGAGTTCATTTTGCATAGTGCTGTCATTCGTTGTTACACATACACAAGGGACTCTCTACAAATTCATAACAGTTCACACAATAAATAGAAATGTTAATTCGTTCGAGGGACATTCACATTCCGTCTTGTCACAGATATCCAGGCCACCCGGGTCCGTGTATTTACGATATCACGCCGGCGATCAAATCGTGATATCAGTAAGATTTTGTACTCGTCCATTTCACCGACAAACACAAGGCAGACCACCCAGACGTTGGCTGCTCTATTGCGTCACATCATGTTTTGTTTCTTAGAAATCCACATTTCATCAAGACATCGACAACACGCATCGCGTGTCATGTCACGTCACGTCACGAGAACACTGGCCCGGAACCAAACACTCCCTCCCTCGCACGCGCGCGTCGCTCAGCCAGACGACACCTGCACGCAGAGTTTTTATCGCAAGCAGGAGTTCGCACAGGTCTCTACTGAATATCTCGGGACCATTTCAGTTATTCACACAACCCGGTCTGTCCTTAAGTGTCGACTGAGGTATTAGCGCTCGTGGAAGGGGTCGTTGGTAATTGTCAACATTTCCCGAACGTACACACCGCACGCTGTTGTTGGAACGTATTAGTCACAACAATTAACAGTTTACTGTACTCTTTGGGGAGGGGGGGGGGGGTAAAAACCGTTCTCTGTACGCTTCCAGAAATGTTGACAATTGTGAACGACCCGTGGTATCAATGGAATTCCGGTGATAATAATAAAGTATTTTGTTTGTTCAACATATGATCTCAATGCCAGCTATTTGATGGTGGCTACTAGAATAAGCGATTACATATTAGCACTACGTTATATAACAATCCTTCCATACTAACACTATTTTCTATAATTATAAAAAATATTTGATCAATTTCCTATATTTGGGCGAGCTCGATAATTATACTTCTTAGGTAACCATCGCATCTGTGTGACATTCCTTTTGAATTAGGTTGCATATCAGGTGGATCGGAAATACTTTACTTTACTCTTTGCGTTGCGTTGACGTTGCATTCGTTGCGTTGCGATTGCGTTGCATTGCGTTGCGTTCGTTGCGTTACGTTGCGTGCATGCGTTTTCGTTGCGTTGCATTGCGATTGCGTGCGTTGCCTTGCGCTGCCTCTTGCCTGCCTTGCCTTGCCTGCCTTACGATTACCTTACGTTACCACGTTACCTTACGTACCTACCTTGCTTGCCCGATTACCTTACGTTACTTACGTTACGTTACGTTACGTTACGTTACCTTACGTTACCTTACCTACCTTACTTACCTACCTTACCCCCTTACCACCTTACCCTCCACCCCTCCTTTTCCTTACCAAA
>JAODUO010003391.1:0-12009 GCA_025642075.2 Ridgeia piscesae
AAAAATGTGATCCTATATAAAACCTGATGGGTGTTGATCTATGATTACTACATGTATCAGCAGTAGGAAATCTATTATATAGTGGCGCCATCTCACGGGCAAAACATGCAAACTGAGAGTGACATTTATTGAATAGTTTTGGTTCATGAACACTGCATGACTCAGGACACACATACAAATTTTGGTTGTGGTGGAGGTGAGTTAAAGCAGTATTAAAGCCATGTTGCTTTTGGAACTTGGCCGAATTTTGAGTAAGCTGATGTTTGTGTGGTTTCAGCTGAACATATTATAAATGACAGTGAACAATATCAACATTTGAATTTTAAGAGTCCGACTGTCAACATCTATTGCTAGAGAGGATTCAATCTAAGCTCCTAATTGTGTTTCTGTCAATATGGATACTGATTTGGAAAATATAATCATGATTATAACTACTACCCGGGGTAGGTATGTTGTATTTCACATGCGTACGTCCAACACCAAATAAAAATACGTTGAACAAACTCATCTGTAACTGTTCTATACAAACATATAATTCTTTTGGGCTTAGTCAACATATTAATATCTGCCCTCTGGATATATTACACAGTGTTTGCAATGTACCCTCACACATCACAAAGTTTTGAACATAATCTTACAAGGGTGAACATTTTAGGTCCATGTGAATACATCCGACACCATGCATGTTTTTCACTGTATGGCTAAATGGTTACAGGAGGGAACTCACTTTATATGGGACAATTATGTCCTAGTGGGTTCTTATAATATGTGATAGTACAGAGTTGTGGCACTGTCTATCCCTTGAGAATAGCTAAAGTGTTCGAAATGTACATCCGACACAGCTGAACTGTCCATACACTGTATATCATTTATGTCAGAATAGCTATATGCAGAGACCCGTCGATCCATCATTTGGACGGGTGAAACTCGTTGTTGATGGGTAGAAACATAACTGGATGGGTGGTGGATGGGTAAAAACTAAGGAGCAGAAAATGAATATTTTACACATGTCAGGAAGATCGGATTTTCGACCCCTCCATCCTCCCCCATGGCTACCACCGATTCGCTCCTTTTTAAGTACACATTCTTAATGTTTCGGTTGTGCAATGTACTACGCCGGACTATTGTTTTACGCTATGTAGAATAAATATCTTGCACTTCGCTTTGATTCATCGGCTTAGTCTATATTATGTACTAATGTGTTGGCTACGGCCAACGCTAGCTTTACATACACAGTCAGGCCCCCGTACACAGCTAGAATAAAGCCACTTCCCACCATAAAGCTAGAATAAAAGTCATTGTAAACCAGTACAACTAGAATACCAGTCCACTTTTAACCACCAGTAAAAAACAGCTAGAATACAGCCATTAAAACCCCATACAAGTTAAAATTTAAACACCCCATTTTGAAAAACCCCAGTAACCTAGAATAAAAACATTTTTTCACTTTCCACCATTACACACCTTAGAATACACAGTCATTTACCCCAGTACACGCTAGAATACACAGTCACTGTACCTCCAAAAGAAACAAAAGCTAGAACACAGCACTTTACCCCGTACAAAAGTTAGAATAAAATTTTTAACTGAAACCCAAATTTTTAAACACAGCAAAAAATTTAAAAAAACAGTCACGTACCCCATTTGTAAACCCCTGAATACACATTTCACCTGTACCCCAGTAACATTAAATAAAAATTTTCCGGTAACCAAGCACAAAAAAAGCTAAAATTTAACCCCATTTCGTTGGAAACCCCAGCCCCAGTACAATACACAGTCACTGTACCACCAAAAACCGTTACAATAAAAGTCGCTGTCCCCCAGTGACAGCTAGAAACACAGTCACTGTACCCCATTTAAAAGATGGAAAGTGGAGAGTTAGCAAAACATGTATATATGATGTACAAAAAAGAGGGGCAGAAAATATGTGCTGGAGAGTTGGGAAGAAAGAAGCCCTGGTCCTTTTTTATCTACGGGACATGTCCGGGGTTTTTTTAAACCTGGAGGGAAATTGGGTCAGAGTCCAAAGTGCTTCGAAAGCATTTGACCCAGTAATACCGGGTTTTTTGACCCCCACTATTGTTTTCCTTTCACGGGGACATTTGCAGGCTTTTAAACACCCTTTTCCCTTGCCTGGTCCCCCCATTGTTGTTTTAGCTCCCAACACTTGTCTCATTAGTACTCTGAGAATCCATTTCCCCTACTTTCCTACTTGGTCCAAAATGGGTTTTTTATGAATGAAAGTTTATTCAGCACATTGTACTCAGAATATTGTTAACATCAATAAAACTCTACATTAACTGTTGGGTTAGTGTATCGGAGTCCAAACATAAGCATGGAAGAGAATGAAAAAATTCATAAAGCTATCAAAGAAGTGAGTAAACGGGACTGTATTATTAGGGGGGATTTTAACCAGGGGCATATACAGTGGACATCTCTACAGGGTACCGGGAGAGAGGATCAATTTTTTCAATTTAGTACAAGATGGGTTTCCTTTCTCAACATGTGTTAGAAGCAACCAGGGGCGGAAACGTGTTAGACATAGTATTGAGCTCACAGAAGGAATTTTTTGATAATGTCAAATATGTGAGCCCTGGGGTGTAGTGATCACAACCAGATACATTTTATCATAAAAGTAAAGGGAAACGGAATAGAAAAATAAGGAAAAGGAAAAAATTCAAAAAAGGAAGATATAAGGACATGAGGGAATATTTAGCAAAGATAGACTGGAATAACACATGAAGAATAAGACAGCAACAGAATGCTGGAATTTTTTTAAAGAGTGAAATTGACTGTTTTGTTGACAAATTTCCCCCCTTTGGGAAAAACAGGGGAAACGGTCAAAGAAGAAACACTTATGAAGGAAGCCATTAGAAAAATCAAGTACAAGCAAATGATGTGGAAGACATATAGACATACTGGAAGTGAAGAAAACTATAGCATTTATAAAGAAGCACTTAATCAAGCTACAACTGAAATTAGAAATTCAAAAGAAGCTAGAACAAAAAATTTCTTTTAATATAAAACATGACAGCAAGAGTTTTTATGCGTATGTTCCAAGTAAACAGAAAGTTCAGGATAAGGTCGGTCCTCTAGAAGGTAGTGATGGAAACATAATAACAGAGGGATTCTTAATGGCAGAAAAACTAAATGAGTACTTTAGTTCGGGGTTTACCAGGGAAAAATATTAGTATATTACCAGTACTTGAGACTAAGTTCGAAAGGGGGAGAGTTTGATTTTTTAGGACAACTAATTGTAACCCCAACAATGGTAGCTTGAAAATAAGAGATATGAAGGATAATAAATCACCTGGAGTGGTGGGGTTCCTCCCCAAAATTTTATTGGAAATTGTAGAACAAATCAGCATACCGCTTCAACAGTGTTCAATTTGTCATTAGAGGGGGGAATAGTTCCGTTAGAATGGAAAGAAGCAAACATTAACCATTATTTTTAAAAAAATTTAAAACAAGAAAAAGAAGATTGAGAGGAGATCAGATTAAGGTGTTTAAAATATTGAATGGATATGAAAATATTGAGATATATTTTTTTCATAGTCAAGGAAGAGAGATGGACTAGAGGACATGGAGTTACATTAGCAAAGAAGCAGTGTAGACTGATATTAGAAAATATTCATTTTCACAAAGAACAGTAAACGAATGGAACAGATTATCAGCTGATTGTGTAAGGCCTAGTAGTGTTAATATATTTAAAAATAAAATTGACAATATACCTAAGACGGGCGGGGTATACTTAGATAGATAGGTTGGCCTCTCGATAAGCCAAATGCCTTCCTAGTCCACCTGCCTTCTAGAGTTGAATCTCTAGGTGGCAATCTTGCTAAATCTTGTTAAATCTACAATATTACAAGTTGGTCTACTATCATTGTGTTTTGGTTGGCCGATACCAATGGCCAATGGGGTTCACTACATTTCGTTTGATGGTGATTTAGCTAATCCATAAGCTACACCATTATTGGCAAAGGTGGAGCTCACCGTGACAGATCATCTTGAACGTATCGTCAGAATGAGTTTGTTGAGAGCATTGACAACATCAGTCTTCTTATATGACTGTAAAACTTAGACCATCAAGAGCAGAGATTACAAGTGCATCAAAGCCTTTGAGATGAACTGCATGTGGAGGCTGTTACAGGTTTACTACTCTTTACACACCACAAACAAACAAGGATGAGAACTGATGGAGAGATATATCGGCAAGCAAGAACATATGTTACACGTGACTCGCGTTACACATATTCAGTGTCCAATATCACAGTACAGATTCACTAGATATGGATATAGTTTGTGTTATTTAATAAAGTATAAAAAGAAGGAGATTTATAATGGGCAGTCTTTGATTACCAAAGGCTGCTGTATAAAGTTAAAAAATTATAATTTTGTGACTCGCGTTACGCAAAAATGACCACCTCAGCGTAGAAGCATCTCTTAAAAAATACAGAACAGACTCAGAAATATTATTCTCATAATACATGAGACTAAGGCTTTAAAAAATAACAGCAACTGAGCAAACCATGAGAGTAACAGAAAACAGGGATATAAAGGGCTAGTAATTATTTACATTTCAGTTGAGTAAAATGTTGTCATTTCAGTGCTAATGGTTGGATGTAGCATTTTCACATAAAGCATTGTGCAATAATTTAAATGTTTTTCTTTCCTATAACTTTAAGTTATGTCCTATCAAAATCATGTAATATGCCATTGAAATTAAATGAATAACATTTCAGACCATTTTCCGAATTTTCATGGAAATGCCCATTAACAACATAAACAAGATTTCAATAGAAGAAGACGGAGACGGATCAGCCATGTTTTTAGACAGAAGATGACAACATCCCACAAACAGAAATTAGATGGACACCTGCAGAAACAAACTTGGACGACCCAAAAAACTGTCCAGATGAAGACTGCAGATTTCAGATGATATATCTTGACATATATGTAAACAATTGATATTACTGACATTAACAATGTCTGTGTAATTCCATTACTAAAATTGAAACAGCCATAGTTTGATCAATTTATTTTTTATTCATAAAAGTTACCAAGTTTTGTCTTATAGGGAATGGTGTGCATTTCAAGCCGTGTTTAAGTTTCCATTCTAGACACACACTAAATGAAAAAATGTAAACTACATCAGCTCAAAAAAATTCTGAATTGTACTTCCATTACCGCAGGGCAGAGGTGCTTTCTTTACACTGAGACATGTCTGGAGATCAGCAATACATTCTAGAAGAACAAAACTAAGCTATACCAAAGTTGTGTCCTCTCAACTCTCCTACCTATGGCTCGAGATGCTGGAGTATGACTGAACTCGACCTCAAACACGTGTCTACCTTCCACACAAAAGGCCTTCAAAATACAGTATAACCACAACATTCTGACCATAAAAATTTACACTTGTAAAGAACTGTTCAGAATGACCCAACAAACAAGGTTTTATGCAGGATGACAATTTTTTCTAGTCACACATTTTTGGTTGCATGTGGATGTTAAATCATGTGTATATACAAGCCATTTCAGATGTGTTTAGTGACCTGAAGTTAGCTACAAATACCCATGTCACACACATGCACACCTATGTTCAAGTCATACCTGCCATTATCTATGATTTTTACGATCTTTTTTGCTCCTTATTTTTTACCCAGCCGTCACCCATCCAGCTATGTTTCTACCCATCAACAACACATTTTACCTGTCCAAATAACAGGTCGACGGGTTGTCGTTAGGGCTGATAAATATTGCCAGGATGTTCTGGACCATGTCAAACGTCACAAACTGTGGGTATGTGGTGACACCCGGTGACTGTGTGGTATTCTCCGATTGCCAGTATGTCGGAGAGTTCATTTTTGAAACATCTAAAGTCCTGTTTTGGTTCCTGGTATATTGCAGCCTGTCACTGACACTGGATAGCATGTCTCTTCTGAGTCAAACGTTTGTGCCAGAACTATGGTATGATCTAAGCACGAGTGCACCCAAAGGTAAAACTGAGTACACCATTAAAACTAGATGCTTAATAGTATTGATATCTTTGTTCTGTTATGAGATTCTATTCCACAACTAATACAAACTCATCTTGGCCGGCTGCTTGAAGGTGAGACAATACATGTATGAATGATTCTGTGGAGTTCTGTAATGACTGAGGGGCCATGTCATCCAAGTGGTGAAGAATGTTTGAATAAACAAAGTGATCCCCAGTCATGTTGTCACATTGTCACCAATGTCACTGGCGACGCTTTGAGCTGAAACCACACAAACATCAGTTTACTCAACAATTGGCCAACTTCCAAAAACAATAATTATGGCTTTAATATTGCCTTAACTCGCCTTCATCCTACCAATATTTGAAGAGGTTTTCTTATATATATGCAGTGCTTACGATCTAAAACTATTCAATAAATGTCACTGTCAGTTTGCATGTTTTGACCACAAGATGGTGCCACTGTAGAATAGATTTTCCACTGATACATGTAGTGATCATAGACCAGACCCACCAGTCCAACATTACCCTAAATTAAATGACATTGCATTATCCACCTGATGGGTACTCCATGGGATGACAGACAGGTTTGGTTTCAGTAGGACAACAAATTTAGGTCATGCAATAAAAATATACCATTTCCCAGTGGCCCTGCTGTTTTATGATTCCCAAGTCATAGGACATGGTAGCCCCTTTCAGCTCACATTCTGCCACCAAACTGATATTATAATGGCAAATTGACAGGTGGATCGTGTATTTAGATAAAGCTATGCCTTCCAAGTCAGTGTTTTCCCTCCATCATGACAGGAGGGGGCCACCTCATTTTTTCCCGTTGCATATTCACATTGCTGGAGCAACTGGTGAAAGAATGTTGAAATGGGTCTGTATGTGGAAAGAATGGGTAAATCAACAAGATTAGCCAGATATCTACCAAAGATAGGTTGCAGAATGTTTTAATGGCTTTTCAAAGAAATTCACACATTTCTTTTCCAAATAATGTTAATGGTGAACCCAAATTTTTGTCCTATGAATACATCCAACACCATCATGTTTTCACCAAATGACTAAATGGTTACAGGAAGGGGAAATTCTTTAATTGGGGGCATCACCTAGGGTTCATTATAAATTAAGAAGAGTTGTGGACTTCAACAGATAGTGAGATAGCTAAATCCCAAAAAAGACTGCGACACAACAAACTGCCATAAAGAGGAATTATTTAAAAGAATAGTATATGAGAGACCAGTGACCATTTTTTGGGAAAAGAACTCCTCTTATTAGAACTTACTGGATGGGTGGTGGATGGGTAAAAACTAAGGAGCAGAAAATGAATATTTTACACATGTCAGGAAGATCGGATTTTCGACCCCTCCATCCTCCCCCATGGCTACCACCGATCGCCCTTTTTAAGTACACATTCTTAATGTTTCGGTTGTGCAATGTACTACGCCGGACTATTGTTTTACGCTATGTAGAATAAATATCTTGCACTTCGCTTTGATTCATCGGCTTAGTTATATTATGTACTAATGTGTTGGCTACGGCCAACGCTAGCTTTACATGTATTTCTTGTTCTTTACTTGCAAAATTGTCTGTTGGGTGGGGAAAACATTGTTAACACCCCAACGTGTTTATTGTCTTTTATTAACGTAGTGTGTACACAGTAATTGCAATTTCAGAAAATTTTCTTGGGGAACATTGTTAACACTACTTCATATTGTTGTTTGTGTACAAAATTTAAACAGCCATTTAATAATTTGTCATTTTCTAAATGTATCTATACTGTCTTGAGGAGTTTTGAGTACATTTATTAAATGACCTTATCAACAACAATAACTCTTGTTTATTTATTGTAGCAAAGAAGCTCAGGTCTCTGCCAGTATAAGCATCAGCACGGTATAAAGTATAATAAAATCATAGATAATGGCAGGTATGCTTTGAAAATGTAGTTTATTTCAGGTCATTAACATATCTCAACTGGCTACACATGAATTAACATCCACTGTCTACCAAGAATGTTTCACTGATAAAAAATTTGAATTTTTTATGGCAATAATATCCTCTTAATTTTGAAATACTTGTGTGGAAGGTAGACAGGTGTTTGAGGTCGAGTTCAGTCATACTCCAGAATTCGGAGCCATAGTTAGGAGAGTTGAGAGGACACAACTTTGGTATAGCTTAGTTTCGTTCAGAATGTTTGACCTCCAATAAACTTCATCTAACAAAGCAACCTGCCATTTATGGATGATTCTTTGGTAATGTTTTTACAATGCAGAACTTATTGAGTACCTGTTTAATGCTTTCATAATAAAGTTATTGTTGTTGATAAAGGTCATTTAATAAATGTACTCAAAACTCCTCAAGAAACATGGTACTTTTAGAAATGTAATAAATTGATTAAACTATGGCTGTTTAAATTTTGATAACACAATTACACACAAAATTTAATATCAGTAAGATCAATTGTTAACATATGTCAAGAAAATGTTTCTGAAATATGCAATCTACTAGTGCTGACTGACAGCTAGCGTTAATAAAAATCATATAACATCACCTTGTAATGGATAGAATTGTATTCATGATATATGCACCATTCTTTCCACATGACCAACCCATTTCAACATTCTCATCACCAGTTAGCTCCAATGGCAATTGTTGACATATTTTGGGCAAAGGTAGAAAAACAGTGAGGTGGCCCACCTCGCCTGTCATGATGGAGGGAAAACACTGACTTGGAAGGCATAGCTTTATCTAAATACACATCCACCTGTCAATTTGCCATTATAATATCAGTTTGGTGGCAGAAATGTGAGCTGAAAAGGGCTACCATGTCCTATGACTTGGGAATCATAAAATAGCAGGGCCACTGGGAAATGGTATTTTTTATTGCATGACCTAAATTTGTTGTCCTACTGAAGCCAAACCTGTCTGTCACCCCATGGAGTACCCATCAGGTGGATAATGCAATGTCATTTAATTTAGGGTAATGTTGGACTGGTGGTTTTGGTCTATGATCACTACATGTATCAGTGGAAAATCTATTCTACAGTGGCACCATCTTGTGGTCAAAACATGCAAACTGACAGTGACATTTATTGAATAGTTTTAGATCGTAAGCACTGCATATATATATAAGAAAACCTCTTCAAATATTGGTAGGATGAAGGCGAGTTAAGGCAATATTAAAGCCATAATTATTGTTTTTGGAAGTTGGCCAATTGTTGAGTAAACTGATGTTTGTGTGGTTTCAGCTCAAAGCGTCGCCAGTGACATTGGTGACAATGTGACAACATGACTGGGGATCACTTTGTTTATTCAAACATTCTTCACCACTTGGATGACATGGCCCCTCAGTCATTACAGAACTCCACAGAATCATTCATACATGTATTGTCTCACCTTCCAAGCAGCCGGCCAAGATGAGTTTGTATTAGTTGTGGAATAGAATCTCATAACAGAACGAGATATCAAGACTATTAAGCATCTAGTTTTAATGGTGTACTCAGTTTTACCTTTGGGTGCACTCGTGCTTAGATCATACCATAGTTCTGGCACAAACGTTTGACTCAGAAGAGACATGCTATCCAGTGTCAGTGACAGGCTGCAATATACCAGGAACCAAAACAGGACTTTAGAAGTAAGTATCTGCAAACATAATAATGAGCGAAGTTTGATGTTGCTAGATTCCAAGATATTTCGTTGTAATTCCATGAGTGACCACCCTGCTGATTACATGATGGATAAAACACATATCACAAATCTGGATTAAATCATGTTTAAAAAAATGAACTCTCCGACATACTGGCAATCGGAGAATACCACACAGTCACCGGGTGTCACCACATACCCACAGTTTGTGACGTTTGACATGGTCCAGAACATCCTGGCAATATTTATCAGCCCTAACGACAACCCGTCGACCTGTTATTTGGACAGGTAAAATGTGTTGTTGATGGGTAGAAACATAGCTGGATGGGTGACGGCTGGGTAAAAAATAAGGAGCAAAAAAGATCGTAAAAATCATAGATAATGGCAGGTATGACTAGAACATAGGTGTGCATGTGTGTGACATGGGTATTTGTAGCTAACTTCAGGTCACTAAACACATCTGAAATGGCTTGTATATACACATGATTTAACTTCCACATGCAACCAAAAATGTGTGACTAGAAAAAATTGTCATCCTGCATAAAACCTTGTTTGTTGGGTCATTCTGAACAGTTCTTTACAAGTGTAAATTTTTATGGTCAGAATGTTGTGGTTATACTGTATTTTGAAGGCCTTTTGTGTGGAAGGTAGACACGTGTTTGAGGTCGAGTTCAGTCATACTCCAGCATTTTTAAAAATTTCCCCGGGGTTTTTTAAAATCAAAATTTAAAAAGTTTTCCCCAAAAAAAGGGGAAAATTTGAAAAGGGAATGTCCATCCCAAAAATATTCCAAAATTTTAAGGGTCAAATTTTTTTGGGAAAATGAGAACAATTTTGGAGACTGCCCAAATTCGGCAATGGTTTAACATTTAATCAGGGTTTAAACCCTATCCAAGATAACAGGGGCTTTAAAAACCTTCAATTGGTTTGAATTAACGAAATTTTGTTTAAATTTTCCGTTGTTAATTAAACCAAAAAAACGGCATAGTTAAAAATGATTTTGATGGAAAAAAAAGTTCTGTTTTTTCCACATTTTTTTGTTGCACCCAAAATTGCACACTTAAGCTTTGAAACAAATTTTAAAAAGGGTTTTTATTTTTTTGTGGGAAAACAGAAAGTGACAATTTTAGACAAATTTTTATTTTAAATTATTTATATTTTTAAATTTTTTAAAAAATTTAAAAAATTTTTTAATTTATTTTTTAAAAACCGTTGTTATAGGAAAGGTATATTTAAAAATTGTTAAGTTCCCTTTAAATTAGTTATAAGGGCATTAAAAAACGTACAAAGTTATTTTTTACGAATTTCCATAAAAAGGGTTTTTTTAAGGAAACTTTTTGGGTGGGAAACATTCTGGAAGAAACAAACTATAAAAGTTTTCAAATCACTTTAGCTAGTTGTTAGATGACTCTTCTAACTGTTCCTTCACAAAAATTCATTCAAGGTTAATAAAAAATTCTTTTTTAGGAATTCTTTTAAATTATTAATTTTACCGTTAATATTCCAAAACAAATTAACTTAACAATATTAAATCCTTTCCCCTTGAATGGAAAGACTTTTTATAAAATTTTTTTAAAAAAATTTTCGGAAAATTTTTTAAAAAATTTTTGGGGGTTTATTTAAATTTTTTTATTTTAAATAATTTTTAAAACCCGTTTTCTTTTTTTTTTTTTTTTAAAAAAGGAACTTTTAAAAAAAATAAATTTTACATTTTAAAAATTATTTTTAAAAAAAAAATTTTTAAAAAGTTTTAAATTTTTAAAACAAAAAATTTAAACATAAAAAGTTTTTTCAATTTTTTTTCCCCCCCAAATTTTTGGGGGGTTTAAAAATTTCAAAAAATTTTGGTTTTTTAAAAAAAAATTTTTTTTTGGGGGTTTTTTTAAAATTCTAAAGGGGAACAAAAAAAAAAAAAAAAAAAAAAAAAAAAAAAAAAAAAAAAAAAAAAAAAAAAAAAAAAAAAAAAAAAAAAAAAAAAAAAAAAAAAAAAAAAAAAAAAAAAAAAAAAAAAAAAAAAAAAAAAAAAAAAAAAAAAAAAAAAAAAAAAAAAAAAAAAAAAAAAAAAAAAAAAAAAAAAAAAAAAAAAAAAAAAAAAAAAAAAAAAAAAAAAAAAAAAAAAAAAAAAAAAAAAAAAAAGGGGGGGGGGGGGGGGGGGGGGGGGGGGGGGGGGGGGGGGGGGGGGGGGGGGGGGGGGGGGGGGGGGGGGGGGGGGGGGGGGGGGGGGGGGGGGGGGGGGGGGGGGGGGGGGGGGGGGGGGGGGGGGTTTTTTTTCATTTAAAAAAAATTTTTTAATGACCCGAAATTTAAAATTTTTTTTAAAAAGGAAACCCATTATTTATTTTTTTATACTTTTTTTTATTTTTACCCCT
>JAODUO010003392.1:0-15339 GCA_025642075.2 Ridgeia piscesae
AATGTTCTACCAACAGTTGCATATTGCCGTTTTAAATACAACAACATTACACACATAGTCTACCTTAAAGCTCTGTAGCAGTCGTCGCTCTCTTTTTTGGCGTCTGATTTTATATCCCAATGTTTGATGACTCCCAAAGTGCAACATGTGCAGCTCATTCAGAACAACTGTCAAAGCGTCAAATGTGTATCGTTTGCTGAATATCATACGATACACTGCACCCGACCCAACACGAATCATCCATAAACACGTAAAGTTGGTCTTGTACTGAAAACCAGAAGAACTGCATTTCGACCAGAACTGCACTTCGGCGAATCCATGCTTTCGAACGAACGCTTAAGTCATTTGTTTGTAGCAACTCTCGGGTGCAACGCGACAGATGTTACTAATCATACGTTGTCAAGGTGTGCGTTCTTGCGCGGGACCAAGAACATACCATTGTCGGAGGCCGCACGTCAGGCTAAGAATGTCCACGCAGTGAAGCTTTGCGTTGTCTGTGTTAATTGACAATGAAACATGACAGGTATTACCGACGGACAAAACCAGGTTGCTTTGCACAAGTAGTTTCACTCTTCTTGTCGAATGTGCAAATACCCATGAACGTACTGAATTGCGGCTGGCGGGGTGAAAAGGATTGGTTAAATAAAGTATGGAGGAAGACGGGTGTAGAGAGACAGTGATAAGGGAAATAGTAGAGGATAAAGAAAGTGAGGGAGAGTGAGAGGGAGAGGGGCGGCCAGTCAGGGAGGAAGGGAGATAGAAAATATTTGGTATGTTTAAAGGAAGGGATGGGGGGATGTGAAATCAACAGGAAGACAGACAAACAGAGACAAAGAACCAACTTGTTCACTCTGACACATTGCGCATCAGAACGATAAGGGATTGCAACGCCACTCATTTATTATTATGCCTTTCTTCATCTATTTGCTAAAGTCCACAAGGAACAGTTTAAATAATAATCACAACGGTATGTGTGTGTGTGTGTGTGTGTGTGTGTGTGTGTGTGTGTGTGTGTGTGTGTGTGTGTGTGTGTGTGTGTGTGTGTGTGTGTGTGTGTGTGTGTGTGTGTGTGTGTGTGTGTGTGTGTGTGTGTGTGTGTGTGTGTGTGTGTGTGTGTGTGTGTGTGTGTGTGTGTGTGTGTGTGTGTGTGTGTGTGTGTGTGTGTGTGTGTGTGTGTGTGTGTGTGTGTGTGTGTGTGTGTGTGTGTGTGTGTGTGTGTGTGTGTGTGTGTGTGTGTGTGTGTGTGTGTGTGTGTGTGTGTGTGTGTGTGTGTGTGTGTGTGTGTGTGTGTGTGTGTGTGTGTGTGTGTGTAAGATACTGTGTATGTTTATGCATGCATGTGTGTGTGTGTGTGTGTGTGTGTGTGTGTGTGTGTGTGTGTGTGTGTGTGTGTGTGTGCGTGCGTGTGTGTGTAAGATACTGTGTATGTTTATGCATGTCATGCATGCATGCGTGTGTGTGCATGCGTGTGTGTGTGTGTGTGTAAGATACTGTGTATGTTTATGCATGCATGCGTGTGTGTGTGTGTGTGTGTGTGTGTGTGTGTGTGTGTGTGTGTGTATGTGCGTGCATCCGTGTGCGTGTGTGTTAGGATTGATGTTTGAAATGATGTGAGATTCACTTACGCCATGTCACAGAGTACAGTCAGTCTGCTAATACTGCATCTCACACATACTCTTTGCACCTTACTAACAGGTGTCACAATGTTGTAACTCACCTATCTGGAGGTGAGTGACCCCTGACCCCAGCTTGGTGACAGTTCCGCTTGACTCGTGTCCAAGAAGCATGGGCTGCCGAACAATGAAGTGTCCAATGGCGCCGTGGGTCCAGTAATGGACATCAGAGCCACAGATGCCCACGGAGTGGACTGCAATCTGGACCTCTAAAACAGTTTCATAATTAACTAGTGCTGTACACAGAAGTAAGTTTAAAATTATTTTTTATTTTTTATATTCTTTAGTCAAATAATCACAGAACTTGTTTTAATGTCTTAAATTATTTAAATTAGTTTTACAGATACATAGTGTATCATTATAATTATATTTATGCTAATGTCTTAAATTATATACTATTTCATTATATTTTTAACAAAATAATAGTACTTTACATGTTTTATGTACTCATTTCAACCTCTATGACTGCCCAGAGTGAAATAAACTATTATTATTATTAACAATAAAAAATATATATCTGCACTAGGAGTGGGCACGGACACACCAGGGAAGCAGGTTGGTCTAAAAGATGGAATGGAGAAGTAATTAAGTAAAATAAACTTTATTTGAAATTATATAATTACATAAAACATAAATAATCATAAGAATCTACAAAAATAATATATAATTCGAGGGTGACAGCGGGGCCAATTAAAGCTGTGCCCAGATTGCTTAATTTTTTATTGTGAGATACTAATAATTAAAATAAGTAAACTCGTTGCCATCATCCTCAAAAGAACTATACTACTAACAAAAGAACTACATTGTAAACAGAGATTTAATGTATTGGTTCCATTTATAGAACTTACATAGCTACATAATTAGGGTAACAATACACAATACATCTTCACATTGGTATGCTTGCAAAAGGATATCATGTCATATTACTTCAAAAACATATCAATAATATGTTTGTAAGACGTTTTGGGGTTGGATGGAAGTAAATTACAATACCATACCCCTTTACCACATTTCAGGGTTGGCACGTTTTTCCCACCCTGGTAAATACCGGGCGGTAATTACCGGTAATTACCGTCCTGGAAAAAACCTCAAATAGTGGTAAATACCAGACTACCTGGGAAAAACTCTTAAAGGCGTTACATTTGAACCATTTTTGCAATACAAGTTACTGTACCATCACCATAATGATACATGTGTATTTATACATCAGTACTGGTATACATCAGTATACTTTCTGTTTATATTTTATCCCAGTTATGACATTTACTAAACACAAATACATAATATAAAACCATTTTATAGTGGAGATTTATTGATGGGCATTCTTTCAATAGATATTGAATGGATTAAATGTGTGCCTGCACCATGGGCAATCCATGCCATGTGCCACATGGCTTACAGTGGGTGATAAAAGGGAACCATACTTATGCAGGTACACAGTGATGAGTTAGGGAACCCATGAGTAAGAAGGCCAACATAGAAATATCTTCATGATTATTCTAATATAATTTGATAATTATATCCTTTTGTGATTTTTTCTTAGCTTCTGATAATTATATGTTCAAGACAATTATTTTGCTTTGCAATTTGTGGACAATGTTCAGTGAATTTGATAAAAATGAAAGATTTGTGAATACCACAGATAAAATGGTAATTACAATTACTAGCAACATATAATTATATGCATTGTTAGGATTAATTAAGTTTAAACATCATTTTTAATCAAAAGCTATTGTGGTCATATCTAGATATAATGTCACTGGTTTTGGCATTTACCTGTTTAATCAAACATTTCCTCAGACGCATCCTCAATCTGTCAGCCTTGGCACTCACAAGTGCCTGACATTGTATGCATTATCTTGCCGTTTTCTTCTTCAATTTTGCAAAGAAATTGCCACACATTGTAGAACGGTCTACCTCCTCTTCCACTCATGATGCTAACTGACCAGTTACCACTGCTTCAAGTTCAGTAACAAAATGTCTGACAGAAAGTGCCTGTCTACTCTGGTCCACTGGTTCTGAGATACATGGCTTCTCAGCAGAGGATCCCAGCAGATTACAAGTTCAAATATTAAGCTGGAGCTGATTTGGGCTCACAGAGACAATGACTACAGATGTCTACAGTTAGCCTGTATTTTCCCCTAAGTCTGAATGTCAAGACATGGTAACTAATGTTTGCTGAGTGGGTACAGTAGAGTCTGCCAATGTCCAGAGCCCAACATTTCTTTTGTTCCTTAAACAGATTACCAACTGGCACCTGACAGTACTAGACTTTAGTCTAGTACTTGGCATTGTCCTGTGTGAGAATGACACTGACATTTGTTACTAAATGATCAGTTTTCTTTTGAATATCTTGTTGACTTCATGTTTTAAACAAATACAAGGATACATCTGAACTAGTAACTAGTGAACTTGTTAACTTTAGATGAATATATTAAATAAATTATAAATGGACAGGAACTAGCCAGTGGTAATATAAATTATAGGGTTATTCCTACATATTTACCACTTTTCCCGGTAATTACCGGTAAATACCGGGTTATTCCCACTGCCCTGTCTAAAACCAGTTTTTCCCGGAAATGTGCCAACCCTGCCACATTTGCCTTTAATGATAATGTCAAACTATTTATATTTGAGGCATTTTTAAAAATAAAAGTTGGAATTACATTCCAGATGATCGAACCTTCACTGAACAGCGCATTTGACATTCTTTCAGTAGAACTAATGATGGAACATATTGCACATTTGTCTTGTTTGATAAGAAAGAATATCATAGGTAAATGTAAAGATATCAGATAATGAATGTGGCAGACTCCCGTGGTTGTAATTACACATAAATTTTCCAACTTCGATTTCATAAATATCATGCAATTTCTATCAATTTTAAATTAATAAAGAGGGTATATGAATGTTCCCTGTAGTTTGTTTTAAGAATGGAATTGTTTTGCCCAATAAATAATTTTTCAATATAGGTTTTTGTATGTGGATCCACACAAAGTTATTCCAAGGAAGGAGGTTGGTGTAAAAGATGGAATGGGGGAGTTGAGTAGAAAAGTTGACAGTAAAAGATCGAACGGAGAAGCCAAGGAAGAAGGTGGAGTAATTAATGGAGCGGAGCTCACCTAGCACAATGTGGTAACTCACCTAGCACAATGTGGTAACTCACCTAGCACAATGTGGTAACTCACCTAGCACAATGTGGTAGCTCACCTAGCACAATGTGGTAACTCACCTAGCACAATGTGGTAACTCACCTAGCTCAATGTGGTAACTCACCTAGCACAATGTGGTAGCTCACCTAGCTCAATGTGGTAACTCACCTAGCTCAATGTGGTAGCTCACCTAGCACAATGTGGTAACTCACCTAGCTCAATGTGGTAACTCACCTAGCACAATGTGGTAGCTCACCTAGCACAAAGCGGTAACTCACCTAGCTCAATGTGGTAACTCACCTAGCACAATGTGGTAACTCACCTAGCTCAATGTGGTAACTCACCTAGCTCAATGTGGTAACTCACCTAGCACAATGTGGTAACTCACCTAGCACAATGTGGTAACTCACCTAGCACAAAGCGGTAACTCACCTAACTCAATGTGGTAACTCACCTAGCACAATGTGGTAACTCACCTAGCTCAATGTGGTAACTCACCTAGCACAATGTGGTAACTCACCTAGCACAATGTGGTAACTCACCTAGCACAGTGTGGTAACTCACCTAGCACAATGTGGTAACTCACCTAGCTCAATGTGGTAACTCACCTAGCACAATGTGGTAACTCACCTAGCTCAATGTGGTAACTCACCTAGCTCAATGTGGTAACTCACCTAGCACAATGTGGTAGCTCACCTAGCACAATGTGGTAGCTCACCGAGCACAATGTGGTAGCTCACCTAGCACAATGTGGTAGCTCACCTAGCACAATGTGGTAACTCACCTAGCACAATGTGGTAACTCACCTAGCACAATGTGGTAGCTCACCTAGCACAATGTGGTAACTCACCTAGCTCAATGTGGTAACTCACCTAGCACAATGTGGTAGCTCACCTAGCACAAAGCGGTAACTCACCTAGCTCAATGTGGTAACTCACCTAGCACAATGTGGTAACTCACCTAGCTCAATGTGGTAACTCACCTAGCTCAATGTGGTAACTCACCTAGCACAATGTGGTAACTCACCTAGCGCCCTGTGGTAACTCACCTAGCACAAAGCGGTAACTCACCTAACTCAATGTGGTAACTCACCTAGCACAATGTGGTAACTCACCTAGCTCAATGTGGTAACTCACCTAGCACAATGTGGTAACTCACCTAGCACAATGTGGTAACTCACCTAGCACAGTGTGGTAACTCACCTAGCACAATGTGGTAACTCACCTAGCCAATGTGGTAACTCACCTAGCACAATGTGGTACTCACCTAGCACAAAGCGGTAACTCACCTAGCCAATGTGGTAACTCACCTAGCACAATGTGGTAACTCACCTAGCCAATGTGGTAACTCACCTAGCACAATGTGGTAACTCACCTAGCACAATGTGGTAACTCACCTAGCACAATGTGGTAACTCACCTAGCACAATGGGTAACTCACCTAACCAATGTGGTAACTCACCTAGCACAATGTGGTAACTCACCTAGCTCAATGTGGTAACTCACCTAGCACAATGTGGTAACTCACCTAGCACAATGTGGTAACTCACCTAGCACAATGTGGTAACTCACCTAGCACAATGTGGTAACTCACCTAGCACAATGTGGTAGCTCACCTAGCACAATGTGGTAACTCACCTAGCCAATGTGGTAACTCACCTAGCCAATGTGGTAACTCACCTAGCACAATGTGGTAGCTCACCTAGCACAATGTGGTACTCACCGAGCACAATGTGGTAGCTCACCTAGCACAATGTGGTAGCTCACCTAGCACAATGTGGTAACTCACCTAGCACAATGTGGTAACTCACCTAGCACAATGTGGTAGCTCACCTAGCACAATGTGGTAACTCACCTAGCACAATGTGGTAACTCACCTAGCACAATGTGGTAACTCACCTAGCACAATGTGGTAACTCACCTAGCACAATGTGGTAACTCACCTAGCACAATGCGGTAACTCACCTAGCACAATGTGGTAACTCACCTAGCACAATGTGGTAACTCACCTAGCACAATGTGGTAACTCACCTAGCCAATGTGGTAACTCACCTAGCACAATGTGGTAACTCACCTAGCTCAATGTGGTAACTCACCTAGCACAATGTGGTAACTCACCTAGCACAATGTGGTAACTCACCTAGCACAATGTGGTAACTCACCTAGCACAATGTGGTAACTCACCTAGCACAATGTGGTAACTCACCTAGCACAATGTGGTAACTCACCTAGCTCAATGTGGTAACTCACCTAGCACAATGTGGTAACTCACCTAGCACAATGTGGTAACTCACCTAGCACAATGTGGTAACTCACCTAGCACAATGTGGTAACTCACCTAGCACAATGTGGTAACTCACCTAGCACAATGTGGTAACTCACCTAGCACAATGTGGTAGCTCACCTAGCACAATGTGGTAACTCACCTAGCACAATGTGGTAGCTCACCTAGCACAATGTGGTAACTCACCTAGCACAATTGGTAATTCACCTAGCACAATGTGGTAACTCACCTAGCACAATGTGGTAACTCACCTAGCACAATGTGGTAACTCACCTAGCACAATGTGGTAACTCACCTAGCACAATGTGGTAACCCACCTAGCACAATGTGGTAGCTCGCCTAGCACAATGTGGTAACTCGCCTAGCACAATGTGGTAGCTCACCTAGCACAATGTGGTAACTCACCTAGCACAATTGGTAATTCACCTAGCACAATGTGGTAACTCACCTAGCACAATGTGGTAACTCACCTAGCACAAAGCAGTAACTCACCTAGCACAAAGCGGTAACTCACCTAGCACAATGTGGTAACTCACCTAGCACAATGTGGTAACTCACCTAGCACAATTGGTAACTCACCTAGCACAATGTGGTAACTCACCTAGCACAATGTGGTAACTCACCTAGCACAATGTGGTAACTCACCTAGCGCCCTGTGGTAACTCACCTACCACCCTGTGGTAAATCACCTACCGCCCTGTGGTAACTCACCTACCGCCCTGTGGTAACTCCCCTACCACCCTGTGATAACTCACCTACCACCCTGTGGTAACTCACCTACCATCCTGTGGTAACTCACCTACCACCCTGTGGTAACTCACCTACCGCCCTGTGGTAACTCACCTACCGCCCTGTGGTAACTCACCTACCACCCTGTGGTAACTCACCTACAACCCTGTGGTAACTTACCTCCTGCAGATGGCTCTGGGATGGGGCGATCCTCCTGAAAACATCACGTACATTTACAGCATGCGTTTGCCATTCAACATACTGTAAGACTATAAATTAACACTTCTCTAAACTCCCAGCAAACCTCATTAATTTGTATTGACTATCATGATAATAACTATTAGTATTATGCAGTTTTCTCATACACTAACAGTAAAGTAATACAGCTTAGTGATATTAATGTAACCTCATCAATACACAAATTGATTATATTATTCTAAAAACGTCAGTGGTGAAGAATGTAAAGTTTCCAGTTGGAAAAGTAAAAAAATTAAGAGTGACTTGAATTAATGTGGTAATTGCAACTTAAAAGCCTGACTTGCATTTCTGGTTTGCTCACAAATGTTGCTGTGGAGTTGTGTGACATTTTATTGTTATATAAACTTAATGTTACTGAAGGCTACCCATTGTTTTATTCTTGAACACAAACTTTGTGGGTTTCAACAGGCCACATTAGTTGCATAAAAATATTCCAATTACTCCTGGGATGAGGGAGAGGTACCTTAGGGTCAGAATGTAACTATGTGTCCTGGTGTTTATTCAGTTACTTAATGAAACATGTCACTCGGTATGCACCTTATTTGGTATTATTCATTTATAAGAAAGTATATTTTCATAATCAAAGCATTATTTTAGGCAACGGTAGTTTTTCCAAGTACATTTTTCATTAAGTACTAGTTAGTTTTATTCAAAGTAACAATACTAGTAATTATATTCTAGTTACAGACGTTTCCAGTGCTCTGCAACGTTTTTAAGTCGTTTCATCATCCAACTGCTACATAATAGTCTCTATTGGGACTACAATATATTATGAGGCCTCATTCAACTATTTTGCCTTTTTCATTCAACTATTCTGCCTTTTTCATTCAACTATTCTGCCTTTTTCATCCAACTGTACTCTAGCTTTTACAGATTCAGTTCGCTGAAGCCAAAAGACAAACATCATTCGAAGTAACTGTATATAAGCATAACTTTGTTTATTAAAATTTGGCATGAAATAAGCCATTTTGTCGACACAGAGTGCATTCAAATTTGCACATTAATGAGGACAGACTAATGTGGCATTAAAAATTTATCTTTTTATTTCAATCATGCGCACAAGTGATTTGTGGATCTATGTAATGCCTGTCATTATACAATAACACCCCATAATTATTGTTTACATGCACATATGCAGCTTGAGTGTAATATGGCGGGGTGGGGCCTAGTGATCAAAGATATGCAAGTTTGAAATAGGCTCAGGCTATTGTCAGAGCAGCTGTGTTAATAAGCGCGCATGTCGCCCTTATTGCCACAGCAGCTCTGGCAATAAGCATGGATGTCTTTGTTACTGTCAAAGACAAAACTGGATGGATTGAGATGTTCTCAAACGTAGCGATGTGTCAATTTTTTACCAATTCAAATAGAATAAAGCTTATTTGGAAGACAAATTATTGCTCTATCGATTGGTGATAAACACTATGCTGAACTAATAAGAAATCGTCCGCTAAAATGCAAGTAAACATGACCACTTATGTCACGGTTGTATTTCAGATCGCATAGTGTGTGGCACCATAAGATCTGGCATGAAATTTGCTATTCAGTACATGTAATTTTATAAATATAACATTTTATTTGTGGGGGCATATGCCTTTGAAAGTTGATGTTACTTTTTCCCTAAGTCGCAATACTTCGGCAGATCGCCGCACGCATTATTAGGTAAGACACTAATGTTGTATTCTATGCGTATGCCAGCTATTTCTAAATTTCACCGCAACTAACGATTACTAATTGTCGCATGGGTAACGTATTGCATTTTATAGATCATCTATAGTGAATAATTTGTGTATTTGCTTGTTGCTCAGCTTGGATTGCCGTTTACGTTACTTAACGATCTTTATGAACTTATTTTCACGGCGTGGTGTTTTTATTCGTATCATAAACGTATGGAATAAATGTGTGGGAATAAATATTATTTGTATTTATTAACAGTCCTCTTAGCTGTGAAGTTATGAGATTTTTCACTGAGATAATAAGCTAATCAGTGAAAATAAATAAAAAGGCATATAAACTATTTTTTTAAATGACATAACCAAATGAAACTTGTTTAAATGTACAAATGTCAAGTTTTTCTTCCATACATTTATATTTTCATTGCTTTTGGTTAGGTTTTCTATTTTGTGCTTGTCTCTTGTCAAGTGCTAATAATTTGCCAAAAGAAAACTTTTCTCCATTTTCAAAATGAAATATATCTGGAAGTATCAATGTAGTATGTGTTATTGTCCACGGAAACAGATAATATTATATTATTTTAGCTATTAGTTAAAAGTTGTGCTAAGTCAAAAATGGCATTTTATAATATATTCCTTGCCCAAGCCTATATTATTGTGTATATATATATATATATATATATATATATATATATATATATATATATATATATATATATATATCGGAGTGGCTATACGTCCGGATACGGACGAATAGCCTGGGGGACTATTCGTCCGGATACGGACAAATAGCCTGGGCGACTATACGTCCGGATACGGACGAATAGCGTATGTCGTCCCCCTGGCTATTTGTCCGGACATATTTCTCACGAGAGTTCAATTCAAATTTGCGCAAGCGGCAAAACTGAGATGGATGAGCTGGCCGTTGGACGTGAATTCCCAGACATTCAATGATTATCGGCAGCTGTTGAACACTTTGAACACACCAATTTCGTGCAATTTTATAAAAGGACAGCAGAAAAATAGAGGCAGATATACGTAGAAATACACGAAAGACGAACAACACGGCCATCGAGTATGCCAATCTTACGTATGCTTGCGTCCACGGGGGAAGAGCATACAAGACCAACTCCAAGGGGGTGTGACCTCATCAAAGGTATTATTACGCTTTCTGAATTAGTTACAGTCAATTATTTATGCTACGACTATACATACACTATTGTGATATCCCCCACTGTATAGCTAATGTTTCATTATGCATTTTACACGGCCCTTTTATGGTGCCAGGCATTATCAACATGTATCGAGCGATATTAGATGCAATCAACAACAAGAACGTTCTAGAAAGGGACGGCATATGGACTTGTCACATAATAATTATGTCCTAGACGTTATGTCCTAAATTTATTATTAAGTTTTTCTGGTTTTTTTGCACTTTTTTCTTAAATCTGTTGATATATGCCTGGCCTAGCACTGATGATGGCATTCTTTGTAGATTTTTTTTGCATTATTTAGCATCTTGTTTTGGGGACATCATCCAAAATATTCACGGTCACCTGCAGCCACCCAAATTCTCACATGCTTTGTTAGAGGGTGTTTCAGTATATGCAGCCACCGGAGTTTGTGAACATTTTCTTTTACTTTCAGTTCATTCAAGAAAGCATGTCCTGCGCAAATCAAAGTCATCGCTACGAAAGATGAACAACAAAGTTATCAAGAGAGGGCGACCAAAAGGGGCTGAACAGACTGTGATTGGTCTGCCAGCCAAGTGGAAATGTTTCACCAAGCCAGTGGTATTCTGCAAGAAAGATCCTCTAAAAAAAACCGAAAGTAAGAAAAAACATCTGGTCTGCTGTCAACCTGGAATTTTTGGATTATATTGTATGTAAAAGTAAAGGTAATTTGTTTATATAGTGCAGTATCCAGTCTTTAAGATTAACCAAAGCAGTTTACGCTTTACTGGTAGACCTGTTTAATAGAACAACATTTTATATAATTCATAAGATACAGCCTGTTACTGTTACTAGACATGTTCATGCAATGTTGTTAACATTGTGTTTCAGTCATCCTCAGCTGGCTGGTGGGGAACAGGGAAGACACCGCCCTGGCTGGCACTTTGATTGAAAGAGATGATGTCGAAGTCCATCCCGAGCGTCTTCCAGCTAAAATAACAGATCCAAGCATTGATGTGTATCGTGACGGTTCGGTTGATGACGGCCACACCTCTCTGGCATGCGATTCGTGTCTAGAATGGTACCACCAAGCATGTCTAGGAAAGAAGTCTCGGCCAAAGGCAAGGACTTGGATTTGTGGGAGTTGCCACACAGCTGCTCCTACGTAGGATGTGATAGCTGTGCCTTTATAGCACTACTAAAACAACTTGAGTGAATTATGGTGTACAACATTGCTGTACAACATGTTAACCTTGCTGTGTGTTAAAGTTTGATGAATCAGTCGTAAATTGTCCCAGTTTCTGTTTTATCGGCAGGTCTGGCATTGTGAGGACATAATATAGAAACATTCCAAGGCTGTGTTAACAAGATCTCTGGTTGAACTATAAGATTGGAACTGAGGTGATCGGATTTTTTATAAATGGAAATAATTTGTATCTTTAACATGCTTTATGTAATTATGGTTTATAAGGTTTGTTTACTTTACTTTGGTAATTGAAGCCATTGGTTCTAAATGGTGTATTTTATGTTGTACGTTCTGTATAATGGTATTGCATATATGTAAACCCAATACTACATGTGTTAGATCTTATAGTGTGTGTGCACATGAACCAGTATGTTTATTACTTTTCAAAATTAAGATGTGGGTGGATTTATGCATATTAGGTGTAGTTTATACAGAGGCCTTTTATTTGTGTATTTTACTTATTTATTTACGTTTATTACCTTTGTAAATGAAGATGTGGGTGGATTTGTGCACTGAGGCTAGTGTAGTTTATACACGAGAACGTATGTGTGTAATTTGTATATCCTGTTTTATTTATTTGAACCAGTATTAAGAACAAAAATTTAGATGTTGATGGATTTATGCACATTAGGTGTAGTTTATACAGAGGACGTAATTAACTTGTATTGTATATCTCGTTTTATTTATTTGAACCATTGTTTGATTGGTCTTTTATTTATGTATTTTACTATTTTATTTACGTATGTTTATTACCTTTCTAAATGAAGATGTTGGATGATTTATGTACATTAGGCTAGTGTATTACCTTTCTGTGTGTCATATGAACTTTCTGTTTTTGATGTTCAGTATTAAAGTCATCTCTGTTTACTCATGTGTTTGGTGTTATAAAATAGGCCTCCATAACGAAAATATTACAACTACAGATAGTTTATACAACAAATGATCATCATTTTCATTACCTCTTGATATAACATACTGCAATAATTATATTTTAAATTTCATAGATATATTATTTCGGACCACAGTTTATAAACGGTATTTGAATTCATTATTTCGCTTTCGTAATTTTAATCATGATTAAAAACTAGTAATGGCGATGGTACATAGATTTTTGCGTAACGTACAGCAAAAGAAATTTACATGGGTTTTGCCATATTTCAAAAAAAAAAGGGAAACGGACAATTCAAATAAAGGCCGAAAATGAAACAAAGTTCAAGTAAGTCGCTCGTGTTGTGTAAGTGACATACTATAATGGAACATGTGAATAAAAACTTGCCGTATTGTGATTATTTCAGAAGAAACAGTTATTTAAACATAAACACAAACATGCCTTCTTAATCAATAGTATAGCACTCACGTTCGGTCACGTAGCATATGGCGCGATGTCGGGCTATTTATCTGTATTTATCCGGTCAAATAGCGCATACGCAAACATGTCATGGGCTATTTGTCCGTATCCGGACGAATAGCGTATACGCAAACATGGGCTATTTGTCCGTATCCGGACGAATAGCGTATACGCAAACATGGGCTATTTGTCCGTATCCGGACGAATAGTCCCCCAGGCTATTCGTCCGTATCCGGACGAATAGCCACGGCCTATATATATATATATATTACAAGTATCATGATTAAATATACAACAATATATTTGTAATTTATGTTTGACTGTAGGCCTACTGGGGTCTAAATTAACTGTCTTGTTCTTGAGGCTTGAGTGACTGACAGTGACGGTCACTGATAAACTGACTGGACTGGTTTGGGAACGCAGGGCAAGTATCTCGTCCTAACCCTAGCCTAGATCCAGGACCCAGGCCCGGGTCCCAGGTCCAGGCACAGATCGAATGTACTTGTTTTGTGGGCGTTTATAATCACATACTTACCAAGCGCAAATCACCAGTTTTATACAGAACAGCAGATAAGTTCTTGTCAGTCATGATGATGCCTCTGTTACTTGGTACCGTACTGTTGTCGTTTTAAAAATAGTCGTTACCATCTATAGTGGCGGCTCCTAGCGAATGTTGATTACACCATAAACGGGCCCATAAGACATGTTGCGACCTCTGGTGGATTTCGAATATAATAGATAAAATAGTACCGATGTATTGGGAATTGTTACTGTTCTTCTCTCTCACCAACTACCGTTGTTGCGATTCTGATGGCCATGGGTGCACAAAATAATTTAACTTTATTGGCAATTGTGTTTTCGTGTGAGCTCAAACACATAGCACAAATCCGTTACGCGCTATAATCCGTAGTATATCTCGCTCAAACTCGCGTTGCTTTCGAGATTCGCTGTATGTTCGAATGATCGAAGTTAACTGTTTGAATTGTGGAACTAAGAGTCCTTATCTATAGCGAATATGCGCCACAAACAGGTTTGTAATTATGATTATATGTATGCATTAGATAGTTATTAGCCCTGCATTTAGTAGGTACACAGAACAAATACGGTGCATCTTTCCGAGACTTAAATCCGTAGTACGCCACAGTCCGTGGCGTAGCCACATGGCCCGCTGTACACGCAACACTGCTTTGAAATTGCCTTTGAGTTCACACTCTTTCTAGATTTTATTGGCATTTTTTATTAAATGCATGTACATGTTAGCCTAGTCGTATATCAGTGGTAGGAAGTAGGCCGGTATGAAACATATGATGCCATATTTCGGATCCCATTTCGGATATAATACGAACACCAGTACAGAAGACGTTATAATTTATAAATCTCAATAATGCTGTTTGGTTAGATTAGGCGCCAGTGGGCAGCACTTGGGTACTTGCATTTGTTGTGGTAGTGGTCTCCGCTAGGAGGCGAGGGAATCTCTATTGATGGGACATTCACAGTTTGATTTGTGTGCAAGATATTTGATTATCAATATTTTACAATTCTCTTTTTTAACTATTTATAATATGCAATTATTTTTAATTAATCCTGTTAATATGATTATTTCTTCTATACTTAAAAGTTTACAGGCCGACCGTTATTTAATTATATTCGTGTTTTTTATTAATCTGAAATCACTATTATAACCCTGAAAACGTATATAAAAATAACTCGGAATATGCAGGGTTTCTAGTTTGGCCACCGCCTCCCCTATCCATATAAGTCTATGATTACGGCTTGTTTATAATTCCTATGAATTTTCTGGATTATCCC
>JAODUO010003394.1:0-14111 GCA_025642075.2 Ridgeia piscesae
CGAAATGCGGTAGGGATAGAGAAGTGAAAAGTGTGGAGTATTGGCTTCCGAATAGTCCATGTTTCGGACCAAAAGTGGCATGCAAGCGTAAGCTGCTTTTGTGGTGCATGGGCGAAATGCAGGTGTGATTATGAGTTAAGACATTAATATGGTGTTGTTTTGTGGCGTGCTATTAAAGAGTTAAGACATTAATACGGTGTTGTTTCTGGGGCGTGCTATTACAGAGTTAAAACAATAATATGGTGTTGTTTTTGTGGCGTGCTATTAAAGAGTTAAGACATTAATACGGTGTTGTTTCTAGGGCGTGCTATTACAGAGTTAAAACAATAATATGGTGTTGTTTTTGTGGCGTGCTATTAAAGAATTAAGACTTTAATACGGCGTTGTTTCTGGGGCGTGCAATTAAAGAGTTAAGACATTGATATATTGGTATTTCTGGGGCGTGCTATTAAAGAGTTAAGACATTAATATGGTCTTGTTTCTGGGGCGTGCTATTAAAGAGTTACGACATTAATATGTTGTATATGAGGCGTGCTATTAAAGTGTTACAATACAGGTCTGACTATGAGTTAAGACATTAACATTGTGTTGTTTATGCGGCGTGCTATTAAAGTGTTACAATACAGGTGTGACTATGAGTTAAGACATTACTATGTTGTTGTTTCTGGGGCATGCTATTAAAGTGATACAATACAGATGGGATCCGCTTCACGAACGGGGCGTTGCTTTAAACAAGGTCGTGTGGGGAATGGAACGCGTGAATGCGCTTGCTTTCTTGCTAATGCTGATAAACTCACCGGAACCATACTTGCTGCAAATCCACCGTGACCTTTTTCAAGTTTCTTGACTCTGGCCTTGTCACTTTCAATGGAGACAATATCATACCTAAAAATGGCATAAACAACCATACTGATATTGGATATTTGTGAATGTGTAAGTAAATCAGTTGTTATTATCTATGTATCTCTACTTGTACGACCTCTATGTTTATATATATATATATATATATATATATATATATATATATATATAACTGGTTGATTAGTAATTAGTACATTAGCGTGCACAATAAACGCACTGTCACCAAAAGTGCCAAGTTGTTTTGGGATTACTGATTTTATAGTATTATATTATATACATAGATAATGTAATGAAATATATATATATATATATATATATATATATATTTGCATTAATATATTTGATGTATACTATAATACTATAAAATCAGTAATCCCAAAACAACTTGGCACTTTTGGTGACAGTGCGTTTATTGTGCACGCTAATGTACTAATTACTAATCAACCAGTAACACGAACATACAAACCAAATAACATACTATCGGGAGTGCCTCTCCCAGTGGTCACGTGGAATGTAATAATAAAAATCACTGTAATGAATATATTCACAACGAAACAGAGGTTGATCATACTGTAATGGCACCGACCTCTTGAAGGGTCTGTCTTTGCCGTCGGCTTCCACGCTTATTTCAAGTAGTACTTTGTTGATATACCACCTGAAACTCAGTACAAGTGAATGCGTAGCATATTCATTTGACAAAGGTGTTATAAAATGTCATACTAAAATATGAATAGTTTAGTTTAATATTAATAGTGCAACAAATCAAACTTAGTATATTCCTGAACATCAATCAAGTTATCAGGTATACAAATGTCTCACACTTGTGTATCACCAAATGCTGTTTGATGCATAAGAATATTTACAACCTAATTACAACAAAATATAGCATTGCTAAATGTTAACATTTACCAAACAGTATAAGTGAATACAAAAAGTATTCAAAAAGCTTCATCGGCCAACACAAAGGGCCGGTATAATATATATACATATATATATATATAATTAAAACAGGTTGTGATTCTCAGAAAACCACTAATTTCCAAACATCATTCCTACCAATACCATTACGGATTTATAAAACAATCCTTCTAGCAATACCCAACTAATAATCATTTGCATGACAAGTACCAACAACACCCACACCCACACCCCCACCCCCACCCCCACCCCCCCACACACACACCCTTTGGTCCTTTGGTATGTCAACTCCACACAGTCCCTTTTGGAGCTAACACAGCAGTTGTGCAGTGCGGTGTGCAATGCTAAGGGTGCATGAACATGAAAGTGAACATAGGATAAAATAATATACACAATAAAAACTGAAACGTACGAATAAATGTGTAAACAACTGTAATAGTTTGTGCACATTACAAATAGACACTGTATCTAATTGTACGTTCAGAACATGCTGGTTTCTTATCTTAGAATTCAGCTTAAGCACCACAATTACAATGTATGTGTTGCGTAGCGTGTTTTCGTGTGTACGATTGTTCTGGCTGCGCATTATATTGGAATTACCCGGCTACTTAGTATAGTTACTCACGCTTCGCCGTCTGAGAATTTCACTTCAACAAGGTTGCACTGTTCGGATTTCACGACGCCAGTTTTGCCCAAATACTGCAAATAGAGCAACACATCATAAGGTAGGTAACATATTGGTCAACATATTCGTATAACGTCTCAGTCACGTGATGGGTTTAGGATCTCAGAATGGGTTCGATGTGAGGCTACATCTCAAACATGCATCACTTAGCTTTGCACTAATATTTGTTGTGGAACAATAGATTAGAGGTAGGAAATATTAAACAAGTTTATCGTCAAAGAACAGATGATGCATAACTCCGTACCCTCTAATGTTCGCTCAGTTTTTTATTGGGCCGGTGAATGACAACATATCCTTAAATGACGTATAGCATAACTGGTCTAATGGTATTTCATGAGGTGTTGAATTGTATGGATTGAACTGGATGTCTGACTTCTGTACAAGTTAAATTGAGTTTGAGGTACGAATATGGATGGATCGTTCTTGTTTATTCCAATTTATTATGTTATTGCACCGTAGGTGTAAATCAAAAGATTAATTACGTGTCTCAAGCCTTCGTTCCAGCCTATCATTTCCTCTTGGCGTTGAATGGCGATAGACACATCAGACTCAACCCGCACATTCTCCCCTGCAGAGAATACCCAGCTCAGGTTATCTTGAGTAGTAGCTGTTGACGCTGGGAGATCGCCCGCATGATAAAACAATTCATAGTCCTGTAACGAGAGACAACGTCTATTGTGATATAAACATTGATATATATTTGTTATCAATTTTTGTTTTGTTTTCCGTCATGACAGAAACGTAACATAATAATTATACATAGTGTGATATGTTAGACCAATGATCTTATAAACCATTTAATTATTGTTAACTATTTTTTTGAAATGGTAGTAAAATGACTGAATAGGGGTAACATATGTTTAGGACCGCGCCAAGAATGTGTTACATTTGAGGTAAACTGCAGAGTTGCTAGTCATTAATCAACATTACTTAGATATATCAAAATAAAAGCAATAATTAATATGGAATATCCATTGGTGTAAACCAAATTAAAATTAGTAATAATTAAGTGACAACTGGTGTTACACATAATATGACAACTTATTTCAAATTTGCATTAACACATTTACAGGCAAATGTAACATATTTGATTATTATTATTATTTGGCAGGTTAATGTGAAACATATTACCGTGAAAATGCTGATTTCGTTTACAATGGCATGTTACATGTTACATGGCGGTAGACACGCGGCTATGCAGATTTAGTTTACGTCATGTTAGCAATATATATATATATATATATATATATATATACGTCGTAGTTACACACCCATATTTAGCCATTCCTTTGTTAAATATTACTACACAGACATTACCGCTTAGACAGTGTTCTTTTAAAACATACAATAAAATAGTTAACCGTTGACGAGAAAGTTAGTCGTTGTTATTGTAAAATTACAACGCCATTGTATACAATCTATCTCAGTGTTAAACGTCATAACTGCCCATAAGTATTTCATGATCCATGTGTTGCAGTTGACATAAATTTAGGAGTTTCTGGAGGAAACAGTTTGTTTACATAGCAGCGCATCGATTTTAAGTGTTGCATCAGATACGATTGTCAATAATACGGATAGGTGCCTCATAGGTGCCTGAAATTATCAAAGCTCACATTTGTGTAATCTGAGGGACATCTCGTATATTTATAAACTTTGAACCAATTAACCCAAAGGGTGCCTATATTTCGATCACACGTATTTAGACGAAATGTATTTTAGAATTGATATATGTCATTTAAACTGCATCATACATGTTTACGCTAATCCACATAATAAAATTGCCTAATGGTATTGATAAGTGTTATACCTTTCTTTACATTGCTAAAGAATTGAGGGTGTTGAACAACACGCCCGTAACTTTTTATTGTGGCACTACTAAGTTATTCCGATAACATTCGAACTGTAGCAAAAATACTACATTCAAATGACCAAAATGGACTACACATTTTTGTTACCGTTTCTGTGTCATTGGCGCCACTTGGGGCATCATCTGCCGGAATGATGTTCGAGCCAGGACTCCCTGACAAAAATCAGTTTGGTTAACTTTAATTAAATTAAAATAAATGTATAACAAATAGTTAATGTTACGGCTTTAATCACATGCACGCACGCACGCGCATACACACACATGCGCACACATACACAAACACACATGCGCACACATATACATATACATATACAAACAAACACACACAAACGCATACACATGCATGTTAGTTTTCACAAATTCCAATGCAATGCAATGTTAATGCAAATGTCTTAGGGTCTATATGTAATTGCTTCATGAAATCGATAAATGTCAGAAAAGGTTTATTAAGTTGCTGGTTTTGCCACGACATTAACAACATTCACATCGGATATACAATTGTTATGATAAAACCACACTGGCAATAACTACATCCAATTGTATTAAAAAACCATATGAAATAATATTCAGAGTCGGGTAGAACATAGTATTGCGTTTTCCTTTAGAGATTGTCATTGGAAGAATTTACTATTTATTTATGAAGAAACTTGACGCGGTTGAATTCAGTTGATTGTTTTTTATAAGGTCACACTACATCTTTGTTTTTATAGGTATAGAAATCAATCATGGGAGATTATACGGACGGAAGATGGGTAGATATCTGGTAAGACACCCGGTGCGTCAGGAAGACGTATCTAGTAGTCTCACGAAAAAATGAATTGCAGTTATAAACTGCTATTGTACGTTTAACAAACACATTACAGTAAAACATAGCACTAAAATATTTATACTGCCATACAAACATTGAAATGTTGGCTAATTTATACGATCCATCAATAATCATGCAATTTTTATGAAAACATCTGTTGATTCAAAACAACATACCTGATCTGGCAATATGTCGTAGTGCGTTCACGTTGTATATCCAACGGCGTCCAGAAACAAACACCCTCGCACAGCCATATGACAAAGTACCAATCACAGTGCCTGTAGATCCCAAGGTCTACAAATAAACAACAAACGCAAGAACAGCCAATCGCCAGCATTAGTTTATCTATGAATAAGATGATTTAATATATACAATGCAACAAATACAATATAGCATACGTACACAAAAAGGTCAACGAAATGTGTACAATTCGTCAAATTGTTGAATTACCAACATTATCGTTTCAGCTACTGAAATGACAATATTTATGTAACATAATGATAATTGTTAACAGCATGGCTACCTTTCGCATTTTGTCATTCCACCCTCCATGTCTCTCATCCTGCAGACTCTTGAGCTTTCTAATGGAGTCGGTCACCACCACGAAGTCCCCAACCTCAATTGATACGTGGGTCGTATCAACGACCTTCAGCAATTCTGGATTGAACCAAAATCTGAAGCAGAGTCATATTAATCAATAATTGATTTTAACCAATGCTTAGTTACAAAACCCAATAAGATACAAATACAAAACCACCAATATATAGTATATTGCAGAAACATATACTCTGAAACGTTAGTGCTTGTTCTAGTCTTCTTATAAACTGCTATTGTAAATTTGAGTCATGGTAACGAAGTTATCTTGGTGCATTTCGAAAATTGGTTAGATGAATTGTGTTCACTCAACATTGCATCAGTTGACTGCACTGAGACAGTGGTAGATGTATGCAAACGAATAATAGTCGTGTAGTAAACCGAAAGTGGCTTCACACTTTATGTCAAATTCGAAATGATGGGCAAATATATATATTTTCATTGTACGCAATGTCAATGTTAGTATAAACTCCCTGATTACTTTCCTGTCACACACTTACTTCCTATCACTGCTGCAATCCACCAACACATCACCGTCCTCTTTAACTTTGTCTATGACGCCGTTCAACCCCAGAACCTAGAATATAAATCCAGGTTACATGTAACCATACCTACTCTTAATTATGACAGTTATGTTACGTTGTTGTACCTAAATTATCACACCCTCTTGCACACATGTACACGATCATGTGGGTACGTGCTGCATGCTTGCGTACGTGTGTTTGTGTATGAGTGTGTGTGTATATGTGTATGTGTGTTCGTGTGTATGCATAGATATATCTATATACGAACGTATGTACGTACTGTGGGATATACCTAGGTATGTAAATATATATGTACGTATACTTGCATGCATGCATGCATGCATGCATGCATACATAGATACGTGCATACGTACATACTTACATACGTACATACATATATAAGTAAAAGTCTAACGCTAGTTTTAGTAACGTTTTGACGTCAACGTTGGACCACTCTCGTGCGTTACCAATCTAGGGGTTCCTTTGCATGACATCCGTTCGCTGCCTTCCATGACTGTCTTGGCAAGGGGCGCGTGTCGTATGACAAGGTCAACCCATGCCAGATTACTCCTTTTCACTGTTGTGAGAAGATGCTTAGGTGCACCTCTTAGGGCAGCGGTCTTTTTCAGAAGAAATCATCCGTCTTCCGTTCAGCCTAAGGTATATGAAGCAGTAGTGTGAATCTTAATATTCTTCGTCGTTGCAACCGAGAGTGTCCAATGTTTGCAAACCTAAAACAGGATGGATAGACCGAGGGATCTGCACAGCCTGATCTTTGTTGGGAAGCATGATGTTGATGTCTTTCCATATCGTGCTTAGTCTAGCAATTGCCGTAATTGTGAGGGTGATTCAGATCTGGATCTCTTTGTCCGACCGTCCATCTTTGGTGAGTGTCTGATATACTGGAAAGCATAAGGTTTCTCCATCTTCTGGCCGCTAGACTGTTGGTGAGATCTTGAAATTAATTGTGGCTTTTTGGAGAAGACCTATATCATCTGAATGTTGCTCATAGGTCTTCCTCCCCCAACAGTGGAGGTGTTGATGTTGTGGATTGCCACTTGCCATTTCACCTATGAGGCAGGAATTCCTCGTATGCTGTGAGATCAATTACACTTTACGTGGAACAAGTCGTACTCGATTACAAAAGCGTAACGTAGGTTATCTTTTCAGCACTCTAGATCATTACAAATCTTCAACAACACACATTTTAAACGTGACAAACTGTCAGCACGAGTCCACCAAGATAAAATAAAGAATTCAAACTACCTCCCTGGAGGCTCGAAACTGAAATCTGATAGTTGTTTGTTTGAAATGTTCAATCCCTTGCCACAAAATACATTCACCCAACATAAGATCGCCACACAACGGGATTGCCTTTACAGATATAAGTATATCAACACATGACACAAATATGTGTTTGAGAGAATTATAAGTCAGCGATACCAACTCGCAGAGCGTTGCTGAATACTCACCCATGTCATTCTTGGATCCCAGTCACCGTGACCTTTCTGCAGCTCCATCACCGTCTCCTTATCTTGCTCGATAGAAACAATGTCACATCTGAAAGACATCCGACAATCATCCATACGTTTGATATGTTGTTGTAGTAATATCCTTTATATTATTATCACCACCAGTATCATGATTACTACATAACCTGTATTTCTGAATGCAATGCTATATTTATTATTAGTGTTTTGATAACATTATTATTATAAGGGCCTAAATTATGTTTGACAATATATTAAATGTACCATAAAACCATATTTTAAACTTTTTATGTTTGTTTTAAGTAAAGATCAACTATATAATGAAATACTTTCTAGAATTGTGTAGTCATTGGACATTCATGCTACATCGGTAACTTACAGGTTGTGAGACAAGACAAGGCCTATTTTGAATTTGAAGGTAATAAATAACATTGGGTAAAAATGACAGTGTTTTTTATTAATTCAAATCTACTTGAGAAACTTTTACACACATTTTATGCTTTTGTGAATTAGATAGATACTGACATACGGTCTTAAACTTTGTTTTACACAGTTGTGTATGGGATATTGCAATAAAAACATAATTGTCCTACTGCATGTAGAAGTGTATGGTGCCATGCAATATTAAAATTCAATGTAACACGACCTTGGACACATCTATAGAACCGTATTCCAATAACTAACTCAGGTGTTCGAAAGATCTGATGACGCACCGGAAATGTCACTTATTGGTCATGCCAATGGGTCTAGAGCAATACATTACGATATTAAGGTGTTGCTAGAATTTCACAGTTTGAGATCACATTCTGATTAACTCACCAACATATTTAATAGGAGTTTCCCTTTAAGAAAATAATAAAACAATAAACGTACCTCTTGAATTGTTTGCTATCCATGTCGTCTTGCTTCATGTGCTCTGTGCATGGTTGCAGGAGAGCCTTGTTTAAATTCCAACTGCAAGAACAGTCAACTCGGGATGCCACTACTTGTAATGGTTACTGTTGAATGTTTAATATTTTGTTCTTTGGCAGTTGAACACGATCACGATCGCATATGGTGTTGCTTTTGCATGAACCCATAAAAGTCTCTATCAACTTTATGCACCCATGACAAATCTATTTGTAATACAGTCATTATTGGCATTAGCTTTGTTGCGTACTAGCTTGTTATTGCTAAGGTCGTATAGCACTGACAAAGAATGCCAAACTCACGTTTCGCCGTCAGAGAATTGAACTTCGATGAGGTGGTGTAGTTTATCCTTAACGGTGCCGATTTGGCCTAGGCACTGGAACAGACAGAATCGTGAATGGTTTCTAACAATGGCTTCACGCATGTTTACTGAATTCTAGTGACTGCACTAATTGTAACAACAATAGACACATGTAATACGGTTTGCACATATTTAGTAACAATTGTTATTATCGCGTCATGCAAATATCATTCACCTTTCTCATGTTGTCATCCCAGCCACCAAGTTCCTCTTGCAGTCGAATTGCTGTCGATTCCTCAGAGATCACGCGAACCTCCTCTCCCACGCAAAACATCTGGAAGGAGAGATTACTGCATGATTATGAGGCATAAATTATCATGCTGTTTGATATTTGAATAAAAAAACATTATGTAATAGTGTGTAGTGTTGAATTGAATAATTCTTGTATTGTGACAAAAAAGTATAACATTTGTAATTTTTGATGAATAATTTGTACCTCCAAGAGGAGATTCCTATGTTGCATTGTTGCATGAAAACTGCTACCTCGAAATCAGAGTTCTTTTGAAACCAATCGCCAGTCTTGTATAAATGTAAAAGTTTAATTATTCCTTTAAATACAGCATGTCTTGATATATCCGCAAACGAAAGCGACCTACCAAAACATCATACTATTTTATTGTAGTATCATTTAACTTACGTTGGAGCATAATTGTCGATGATGAGTATGACGTTTCGACTCGTCAGCTACGGGCCTTGTTCACGTACTGGTGTCATGTATGTTGGCTCACGTACTGGTGTCATGTGTGTTGGCTCACGTACTGGTGTCATGTGTGTTGGCTCACGTACTGGTGTCACGTTGTACTCATCATCGACAATTATGCTCCAAAGTAAGTTAAATTATACTATAACAAACCATTCTTGGAGCCATGAACTGAATATTCAATATCATAATACCTTGTCTACTAACATAAACAATTTCAGTATGTAGACATTAGTGCAAATGTCGGGTGAGTACTATGCATACATTACTATGCATTCATTACTATGCATACATTACCTCACTATCACTCTCTGTAGGAGGAACCTCTTGACGTGCTGAAGGACAAGAGGAACTTAAGAGGTTGCACAAATATTACGTTGATACACACGATATCGGCACAGGTTACAAAACATGTGAGATAATTCAAAAACCCAGACAGTGTTGAATATACAACCTGCTATATATCTTTAACAAGGTAAAAACTATGCAAATCAGCCAACAATAAATAATAAACATATTGTAGTGACAAACAATGATAACACATTTATTAATAATACCATGTTTATTATTATTCATTTAGTGGTACACAACTATAATGTAATTATTCATTAGGCAGTGTTGTTTTTCTGTTCTAGAAACAGTATTGTATTCAGATTACTTGTACGGTAGGAAACCTTTACCTTGAAACGAGTAATGTTTCATGTTTCTCTCTTCGTTTGAATCACTGAGCGGCGTCGTCTGACTGGCTTGCCTCTCAGCCAATTTTTTTTCTAGCGTCTGTTTCTCCTCTTGGAGTTGTTGACACTTGTCTTGAAGTTCTTGGTTACGTTGATAGGATTGTTTCTCATTTTCCAGCTGACACCCTTTGTTTACCTTTTGCTCCAGGTAATCAATGGCGGCTCTGTTCGCATTGATCATCTTCGCGTTGGTGTTCGACTGCCCTTCTATTTTCACAACACTGCCTGAAATCATGTCTTGAATGTTAGACAAATATGTCCACTTCATTTGCATAATATTATAAAGATATATGCGCAAACGTTTTTGACAAACTGGACACATACAACTGAAAAACTCTAACATTTGCTCTATTTATTGTAAGCAAATACAGTGTATTGCATGGTGTCATTTCAGTTTAATGAGCAGGCTATCTATGGCTAGTTGCATTGTCCCAACATATAAATGATAACAAATACATACTTGCTGATTTAAAAAGCATATACCCAAACACTTCTCGTGTGTTACCCTTTGGATAATATAGTTGCTCATTGATCTGGTGTAGTGTTTAGAACATGTCAACGTCCAAATACCCCTGTTATGTTACCCCGATATATAGCTTATTTAATCTGAGTAAGCATCCATATACACATATACCAGACTAATGTCCAAATTATCATTGTAGGTAAAAAAAAGAAGCCCATATGATCAAAAATCTGTATAGTAATGACGACAAAGGTTATGTGATAGCATGCCTTACCACCTTATGTCACCCAGTTTGTTTTCCACTTTCTCCATTCTCGTTTTCAGTTGGCAAATTTCTGGAAGAAGCTCTTTTTCCAGATCCTCATAATCCGCGAGAAAATCCAAAATGTTCTGTAAAAAGAGAACAATACATTTAACTTGGTTGTGTACTTGTGTACGTTGTCTTAGTGCAAATACTTATGTGTTATGCATTCATTCTCATTTCACTCTGTGCTAAAATGCCAACTAACCGTGACGACAGTTACATTGTGTTGCTACACAATAAGATATCTAATACCAGGTTGGTGGGAGTCCCGTGAGTTCAGATATAATAAACACATCTTGACGTTTTCAAACGTGTGTGCTGCTAAAAAATTACATTACCACTATCGTGCAGTTTGTAACATCATTGTATGCTAAAGTAATAACATTGTTAAAATTAACAAATAAATATTACAAACGGATAAATACAATTAATGGTACATTAAGTGTCACTATCCTGCATGTTTTACTTCACTTGACAAAAATGACATATACATTTATAAAATAAATATAATAATAAATAGATAAATAAATTAATATTTTAATTTTGCATTAACTTTCACTGTCTTTCAGTGTAACTGATACATCATTGTGGGCTAAAATAATAGAAGTTAAGAAGTTAATAAAACACAAATCACCAGTAGATCAATACAATTAATAGTATACGAAATAAAAACAAGATTAACACTAAAACGGACTACTATAATGTCAATTGCTGAATGACTGTGAGAGCGGCTCTCTGGAAAATGTCTGCAGTAGATGCGGTGACTGCTTTTTTCGGTGAGTCCACATTGGAATGCGGCGTACGTAGAATGACTGCTGGGTAGGGCGTGCATCTGGCTGGTAGGGTTCGTAGTTTGTGCTTGTGTTGGCGTCTGGTGTGGGCATCTGATGTGGCAAGCTGATGCGTATTAGTCCGTAATGAATAAAAAACATAGTAGCATCTCTTAAGCGTCTTCATGTGTACAAGGAGTTCCACATTAGGTTAATGCACACAGCCTGATGCTTGAACTGATACAGTAATCACCAGTGACAAAGCGCGCTGCGGGTCGTCGCACTTGCTCTATTTTTGTGATGCCAGTCTTGGTGTGGTGTACCCAGGCGCAGGCTTTGTTCTGCACTTTGTTAGTGTGTGGATGCCTCGATAGTTTCGTGTTAATGGTAACCCAGGTAGTCCTGGTTGTCAGTCCGTGGGATATGTTGGCTCCATGAAGTAATCATATGTTCTGCACACTTTGACACATTAAAGTCCATCTGACCATGTTTTTACCCAACTGAGATGTTTGTTCAGGTCAGAATCGTGTGTCACGTGGTTCACGTTAAACACCACTGTCGTCAACAAACATGCGCAATTGTGAAGCCACTCCTTCTGCGACGTCATTGGTGTACATTAAAAAAAAATCAGGCCCCAACACGGTTCCTTGTGGGACTCACAAGAGAACGTCAGCTGACTGCGATGTCTGTCCGTTGACGACAACCTGTTGACTCCGTGAACAAAGAAATGCACTGATCCATATATTGGTATTTCTGCTTATCTCATAGTACCGTATACATTTCATGTGATACTATGTTGAATGCCTTACGGAAGACCAAAAAAGTCATCTGTGTGCGTGTTTTAGTTCATTGACTAAGCCAGTTCCTGTACGGTGTCGACAAGTTGTGTTTCGCAAGATAAACCCTTTAGGAAACCATGTTGATTTGGATTGGATTTGGAGTTGTTGTGATCTAGATTGCATACAATATGTTCCATGACTTTGCAGGTGATGCACATGAGTGAAACTGGTGTATAGTTAAATTGTTTGGCCTTATATATTGCAGATATGCGCACTGTAGACTAGTCGGATGGAACAGTTCCTTCCTGATAGAATTGTTGGAAGATTACATATAATACACAAGCGATCTCCTTGGCAGTCTCCTTGCTGGTAGATCGTCTGGGCCAGCAGCTTTCGTTTGGTCAGTATTTTAAAGTAACATTTCAATTTCAGGTTGTGTGAAATATATATATTCTCCAACGCACGGTAAGCAAATGCTTACCATGATCTCAGGTGAAGAGTGACACAAAGTGGTCGTTTAGACTCTCTGCCTTGGCTTAGTTGGTAATTTGGAGACCATTTGCATCAGAAATTATATGGAAACCCACGTTTTTAATTCTATTGAGTTTGACAAAAGACTAACACTTCTCCCGGGTTCCTCCCTCAAGCAGGCTAGCTCCAACCACGTTTGTGATGTAGTCATCATGGGCAGATGTCATCAATTTCTCTGTGTTTGTCGTTTCACACAGTAGACTGACCAGTCTTCGTGGTTTTGTTTTTTAACTTTCTTGCTTTGCGATAGTCTCGGTCTACGGATTTCACACCTGGTGCTTTATGTGATCCAGGCCAGGTTTCCTTTAGTTTGTTTTGGATCTTGTCGTTGGAATATGTGTATTGATGGCACTCTTGAATTATTTCCAGTTCTCATATGTTGTTCTTGATGTTCCCGTTAAAGATATCGCTGCATATGCAGCCAGGTCTGCCCATATGTGTTACAGTGTTGTATTTATACACTGAATGAAAGTGCTTGGTTGAGTGCTGTTTTGGATGGACATCATGTGTTTTGAGTACTACACGATGATTGCTCATGCCAGGGACAATCTCTATCCGAGAAATGACGTTTGGGTTTGCGCTAAAGACCAGGTCCAGCACAGTATTCGATGAAGGTCGTGTCATTTCTCGTTGATGCTGAGTAAGACTAAAATGTTCCTTGATAGCTACAAGTTTTCTGGCGTTTACACCGCCACATGTCCCTGACACTTCGTGTGTGTCCCATGCTTCCTAGCATTGGAGTCACCGGCGATTATGGCATTTGGATGTCTACGCATACACTTGGCAGTGAATAAAAAGACTAGTTGTATA
>JAODUO010003395.1:0-14294 GCA_025642075.2 Ridgeia piscesae
CACATACACTAGACCCAATTTATACATTTTGGTACTTAGACATACATATGTGCAAATCTAAGAAATATGGCAGGTCTGATTGCCTTAATTATGAATCTGTACATATGCAAAGATGGTATGTTATTATATTTTTTTAAAAAATTTACCAACTTCCGATCCAAAAAGGTCGATGAGGCGTAGCTTTTTTCCCCCTTTAAATTTTTTTTAAAAAATTTTTAAATTTAATCTAATATCCTTTCCAGTTTTCACACAAAAATGGATATGGGGGGTGAATTTTAAAAAAATTATTTTGATATAGAAGGGTTTTTTAACATTTTTTAAAGCTAAATTATTTAAAAAACTGTTTTGTATTTATATATGCAAATTTGTATTACCAATAACATCATGCAGTCTTAATTTTTTCAAACCCAAAAATTTCCCCTTTTAAGAATTATATTATATGATGTATGCAAATTTTAAAATATTCCAATCTTTCGACTATGGGTTTTTTCTTAAAGGGAACATAAGGAATGGGTTTATTTATTATTTAGCTTTGGCGGGTTTATGTTTGGGTAAAAGTTTGATAACAATACCTTCTAACCACATCAAAACCTTATAGGGTTAAATTTGCTCATTTTAAAGAAAATAAAATTAGGACATTTGGGTATGTGTAATTCATAATTAAGACCGTAGGCAGTATATTTTATAAAATAATTTTTGATATTATCAAATACAACAACATTTCATTTAACCTTCATTTTAGCTTGCAATCAATGTTGAAAACCCTCTCGTATATCCAAGCAATTATTTAAAAAGTTGTATCATGGGCCCCATTCTTCTTGAGAAGGAAGCATGGAAGGATATTGAGTTACTTGTTATTTTTCTTAGAACTGGTTTATGCCTGGTAAAAATTTGATAACAATACCTTCTAATTACATTGACCTTGTAGGGTCGGAAGTTTACTAATTTTAATAAAATAATTAATATATGATATTTAGGTATGTATAGATTCATAATTAAGACAGTCTGGTATGCCATATTTGCATTGATAATACACACTATTATGCATATATATCAAATAGACACAACTGTTAAAAAATTTTTTCCTTGTTGTTTTATATAATTTTTTTATTACAGTTGGGGCATCCAGACGTGTGCCATTTTTATGGTAAAAGAAGCTCGGAAGGATATTGGGACTTACTAGTTATTTTGAGTTATAGAAATGAACTAACACCTACAAAAAGTTTTGTGATAATACAAGCTATGCCTCATCGACCTTTTTGGGTCGGAAGTTGGTCATTTTTTAAAAAATATAATAAATACCATCTTTGCACATTCATAATTAAGACCTGCCATATTTCTCATATTTGTACATATTTATGTTTTGGTACCAAATGTGTACAATTTGGGTCTAAGGTGTGTGTATTTTGTTCACAATCAGGGTCTAAAAACCCTCCCGCGATGATATTTTGAATAAATCATGATGTTTATTGACTTGTTGCACATTAACCATACACTGTATTTATGTTCTAATAATATTATTGTAGTTATGTAATCTTTATATTATATTAATCTTTATATTATAGAGAACAACTCCACATAATGTTATTGACACAGGCTAAAAAGTGCAGAAGATATTGACTAGTGAAATGTGAATAAAATTATTTATTTTTAACAAGGTGTCGAAAAACATCTAAGTCTCAAATTTCAAACTGCTGTTATTGAAAACTATTTAGCAAAACCTCAAATATTTTGTTCTTGCTAATCTTACTAAAGGCTCTCACCATATTGATCTATCCAATTTCGGGAAATTTTTGGGTTTGGGTTCCCCAAAAAAAATTTTTTTGGACCAAGAAATGAATTATCTATACATTGCTGTACACTTTACTGTTGTATGACTAACTGAAACTAATTAATATATAATTTACAAAAAAATAATCATGGCCGACAATAAATATAAAAATCAGTTTTGTTTTGTTGATTCCTCCATAATTATAAGCATTAAATTATCAATTATTATATCATTGCAAGATATAGGTGTCACAAAAATAACATCATAATAATTGGGATTTATTTTGTCATAAGAAGTTGTTCCTGTTTTCTCAAATCAGGTTTAAAATTTATAATACACTCCTTCACAAGGTATTTAAATACACAGAAAATACAAAAAAAAATTTATATTGTTAAATCAGGAATTAAAAAATTTGGGGGCTAAAAACTTGTCCCCAACAAAAAAAATTATTTGGAAATTCAAATCAAAAATTGGTTTAAACAGGCTGTCAACATCGCTGCTGCTTTTCACATTTTCATCCAAATCATCAGACATGCTAACTAAACAACTGCAATTCTTGCTCATGAACATCGCTAATATGAATAGTGAAACATCTCTGATTGACTGCTGATTTGATTTTGCTAGAAAACAGTTCATAAATTTACAAAAGTGTAATAATCTGGAAGAAATGAATTATCTAAATTGTGTACACATCACTGTTGTATGATAAAAAACAATTAAAAAAAAATTTTTTGGTCAATTATGACTACAGATAATCAGTAAAGAGTTAACAATCTTGAAATATATTTGGCAACTTTAATTTTGGGTCATAAACATTGTCCCAGAAATTAAAAATTGGGTGATTTAAAAATTTAAAAAAAAAACCCCAGAGGTAATTTTTTCTTGTTTTTTTTTACACATTTAAAATGCATTTGAAAAGTAAAATTTTATTTTATTTAACTCTTCCCCCAAAAAACCCCAAATACCAACAAAAGTCCCCCTTCCCGGGCCCAAAAAAATGAGGGGATAGACAAGTCCATGACGGGAAAAAACATTTTCAAAATCTGATTTAATTAAATACCCCTTTTACTTTGCACGTGATTTGCTACCTTGATCAAGGAATGAGTGATCCCGAAAAATTTAAATTTTTACCACGCTGAACTTGGCCCCAACCCAAAAAATTGGACCCCATCGCCAACCCAAAGTGGATGCTTTTGAATCCGTTAGGCCACAAAACCCACCCCGAGAAATTCGGGGGTAAAACAAACACTATTTTGAAAATTCCAAAACTGAAAATTAAAATTCAATTAAGCAACCCTAAAAAAGGATGAAAATTTCCTTTCCCCGGGAATTTTTTAGTCCTGGAATATCCATGGAATTCAATTTGAAATTGTTGGATTTAAAAAGAACCTTTTTGCCAACAAGGGCCACTGATTTTGCACGCGCCCCTCCCGAACCGGCGCGGTGGCATCGGCTGCGTGGATAGTTATTCAAAATGGGACATGGATTACCGGGGGGGTGGAAACCCTAGGAATTTTTCTAATTTATTTTTTGCCATGTTGAAACACCTATTTTTTTAAAAATTTTTTTGTGCTTGTAGATGATCGTTGGGGTTTTTACTATTTTAATGCTTTTTTTAAACTTTAAAATTTTTCTTTTTTTTCTTAATTTTTTTAAAATTTAAAATACATTCCAAGTACCTACCCTTATCTTTAAAAACCAAATAATACAAATTTTTACACTGACTTTCATGATATGCTTTTTTCAACAAATCCAAAAAAAAAATTTAATGCAGGAAAAATCCCAAATAAAATTGACACAGACATTTGGGATGTTTGTTGATAACACAAGTCAATTATGTTCACATTAGGGCTTACAAGTAAGCCAACTCTTTATGTATAACTGGCATCAAATAACTACAATAATATACCAGTTGCCGCTGCTATGGTTGAAATGGTGGACTTATGAATTGTCTACAGTATAAGACTGATTAGTTGGGTTGTCACTCAGATATGCATGGTTCTTAAAAAAATTGTGTCTGTCCATGTTTTCAAGGTCAGTGGTTATTATTATGAACACAATTAGAAAGCTTTATTGTCTATATTTATATGCAAATTAGCCACTGCCATTATCGCAAAACCATTTTTTTTCAATATCTCTGAAAGTATACATAATAATATGTTTTTACGAGAATTTGAAATGGTTCAATTATTGAATTTCAATTTTGATAGACGCAGCTGAAAGAAACAATTTCGGTCATTGACACCGCTTTTATGTGAAAATGCTATCGAAATGACATCCACTCTTTCTGAAATGTAAATACTTCAGTGTTCAAATTAGCGCACACGTTCGCAGCGTTTGTACTTTCCTTTCCCATCACTGTTGTGTAGTGGTTTGGTTTCCCTCAATGTCATTGTGGAAGCTGATTATGTCTTCTTCTGAGTATGATGATGTTGGTGCATATATTGCACTATCTTGTGTTTGTAGCAATTTGTTATGCACACAACAAGTTTTGCTACTCTGGGTCTGATGCTGTTTACCCTTGTTATAGGGTCTTTCCATTTCCTGTTTATGAGAAAGCGTACTCCTGCTTAGCCATTGTCTGCCCTAGAATGGTATTGTAGGTGGCCGCTTTGATTTGTAAGGTAGTGAAACATTCTTCTCATCTTCTCACTTCTCCGATTCTGATTACATATCACACCAACCTGGTTTCTCTAAGTTCTCTCAGTTCTTGTATCTGTTCTTTAGCCTACTTACCCTCTTTCAGCGCCTCTTTTTTGACCCAGACATTCTTAGCACCCCTCTGCACGAGAAGCTCCCTGGCTCCTCATTAAGATTCTCAGGCCACAGATCAAATATGGTTTTTGTTGTACTTTTTGCATGTTGAAGTTGCTAAATAGTTGAAGGGAGATTACGCTTCCTCTCACCTTCCTTCCTCTCCTCTCCTCCTCTCTCTCTCTATATATATATATTATATATATATAATATAGTGCTGGTTCGATACCAGGTTTTCTTACGATGTAATTAAGTCTAATTTTCACATAGAACACAGTTCCCAGTAGAAGCACAGTATGCAACAGAAGTAGTACTGGTTCAATATCAGAATTCTTCGATACCGATCGATATATTACTGGTTCAATACCAGAATTCTTCGATATCAATCGATACCAGATTTTAGCCAAATGTCGAGCCCTGAAAAAGGCAAGAGTAAATAACAATGCCAGTTGGCAAAAGCAACAACAAAAACAAAGAGACTGTTTTGGATCCATCACTCCCACCAACTCTGAAATTCTGGTATTGAACCAGTAATATATCGTAGAATTCGGTGATGAACCGCAGAGATCGATCGCATCTGACATTCTGATATTCAATTGTTGATTATTTATTGAGACAGCTTATTGGAACGTTTCGATAAATTTAGCTTATGTAATTCAGCATAGTAGAGATTCCAAGAAACATAGATTAATACAGAAACACACACAATTTTCACTTGTAGGAAAAATATGATAAGTTTAGTCATGCAAACAATGATTAATATGCAATTTTCAATTTATGTAAGTACCCAAACAACAGTTTCAATATAATTGATTACTGTTGTAAAACTAAAAGGTAACTGTAATATAATATTAATGTTTGTAAATACACTTTAATATAGCAGCTTAATTTCAAGTCAATGTTTCTCCTAAAATGACCATCAACAAATACAGCTGAAACAAATGAAACATAAATAATATGTTATTATTATATAAAAACACCTAGATCACTTATAATAGTGTCACTGCCAGCACAGCTGAACACTCACTGTTATAACTTTATTATTATTAATTGTATCGTAAAGATAATTGTGATTTAGCATCAAAACTGTATAGATGATTACAATAAAATAACACTAATTAATAATAGAAAAAATATTAATAATTTTACCAGTCACACATTTTTGGTAGACATGTGGATGTTATATCATATGTATATACAAGCCATTTCAGATGTGTTTAGGGGCTTGTTATGTGTACTTGATAATGTGGTAATTTAAGTTTGATATTTAAAAATATTGGTGTGAACTGGGAAGTACAATTGTAATTTTAATTAATATTTTTCTATTATTATTTAGTGTTATTTTATTGTAATCATCTATACAGTTTTGATGCCAAATCACAATTATCTTTACGATACAATTAATAATAATAAAGTTATAACAGTGAGTGTTCAGCTGTGCTGGCAGTGACACTATTATAAGTGATCTAGGTGTTTTTATATAATAATAACATATTATTTATGTTTCATTTGTTTCAGCTGTATTTGTTGATGGTCATTTTAGGAGAAACATTGACTTGAAATTAAGCTGCTATATTAAAGTGTATTTACAAACAGCTGGGGTGAAGTACTGTTATTAATTTAAAATAATTCAGTGCAATTCATTAATTTATTTGTCACTAGGTATCTTATTGCAGTTGTCTTTATTGTTTTAATATTATATTACAGTTACCTTTTAGTTTTACAACAGTAATCAATTATATTGAAACTGTTGTTTGTGTACTTACATAAATTGAAAATTGCCTATTAATCATTGTTTGCATGACTAAACTTATCACATATTTTCCTACAAGTGAAAAATTGTGTGTGTTTCTGTGGTATTAGTCTAAGTGGATAGTAGTGTTTCTTTGGAGATCTCTACTGTACTGAATTACACTTATAAGCTAAATTTCGAGTATCGAAATACACAGTTCCCAGTAGAAGCACAGTATGCAACAGAAGTAGTGCTGGTTCGATATCAGAATTATTCGATACCGATCGATATATTACTGGTTCAATACCAGAATTCTTCGATACCGATCGATATATTACTGGTTCAATACCAGAATTCTTCGATATCAATCGATACCTTTCAGAGTTGGTGGGAGTGATGGATCCAAAACAGTCTCTTTGTTTTTGTTGTTGCTTTTGCCAACTGGCATTGTTATTTACTCTTGCCTTTTTCAGGGCTCGACATTTGGCTAAAATCTGGTATCGATTGATATCGAAGAATTCTGGTACTGATCCAGTAATATATCGATCGGTATCGAAGAATTCTGGTATTGAACCAGTAATATATCGATCGGTATCGAAGAATTCTGATATTGAACCAGTACTACTTCTGTTGCATACTGTGCTTCTACTGGGAACTGTGTTCTATGTGAAAATTAGACTTAATTACACCGTAAGTATCGAACAAAATTCAGGTATCGATCAGTATCGAACAAAACCTGGTATCGAACCAGCACTATATTATATATATATAATATATATATATAGAGAGAGAGAGAGGGAGAGGGAGAGGGGGAGAGAGAGAGTGAGAGAGAGCATGGTATCCGCTTCCAACCTGGCCAACAACACCAGCATGCAAAGTTTTATAAAGCCATGGCCCCAGTCCCCAGTGGCACCGAAAGAATCTTAATGACCAAGGAAGCTTCTCTTGTCAACTAGGACTACGTGCAGAGGGGTGCTAAGAATCTCTGGGTCAAAAAAGAGCCGCTAAAAGAGGGTAAGTAGGCTAAATAACAGATACAAGAACTGAGAGAACTTAGAGAAACCAGGTTGGTGTGATATGTAATCAGAATCGGAGAAGTGAGATGAGAAGAATGTTTCACTACCTTACAAATCAAAGCGGCCACCTACAATACCATTCTAGGGCAGACAATGGCTAAGCAGGAGTACGCTTTCTCATAAACAGGAAATGGAAAGACCCTATAACAAGGGTAAACAGCATCAGACCCAGAGTAGCAAAACTTGTTGTGTGCATAACAAATTGCTACAAACACAAGATAGTGCAATATATGCACCAACATCATCATACTCAGAAGAAGACATAATCAGCTTCCACAATGACATTGAGGGAAACCAAACCACTACACAACAGTGATGGGAAATTTCAAAGCACAAATAGGGAAAAGTACAAACCTTACGGAAACAGCAACAAGCTAATTTGGGCTACTAATTATTTACATTTCAGAAGAGTGAGATGTCATTTCAGTGCTAATGGTTGGATATAGCATTTTCACATAAAGCGGTGTCGAATGACTGAAAATTGTTTCTTTCCTATAACTTTAAGCTACGTCCTATCAAAAACATGCAATATTCCATTGAAATTCAATGAATTCAGACCATTTTCCAAATTGTCATGGAAATGCCCTATTTCTTTATATTATTATGTATACTTTCAGAGATATTGAAGAAAGGTGATTTTGCAATAATGGCGGTGGCTAATTTGCAAATTGGGAATAAATATATACGCTAAATTGTTCTAATAGTCTATAGTCTAATCATTGACCTTGAAAACATGTATAGACACCATTTGTGGACAGTATCATGCTTACTTTAACAATATTGACTAAAATAGGTGTTTCATTAATGACCGCCCTAATTTGCACATAAAAAATATTCCCCAAGGTTATCTGAGTGACAACCCAACTAATCAGTCTTATACTGTAGACAATTCATAAGTCCACCATTTCAACCATAGCAGCGGCAACTGGTATATTATTGTAGTTATTTGATGCCAGTTATACATAAAGAGTTGGCTTACTTGTAAGCCCTAATGTGAACATAATTGACTTGTGTTATCAACAAACATGCCACATGTCTGTGTCAACTTTATTTGGGAGTGTTGTCCTGCATTAAATTATTTAAGTATCTTAGGATGCCCTTGTTGTAAAAAGCATCATCAATCGTAAGTCAGTGTAGAAACTTGTATTATTTGGAATTTTAAAGACTCAAGGTAGGTACTTGGAATGTACTTTATAGTTTGACAAGCACAACTGACTAAGTACAAAAACCTAAGTACAAATATTCAAGTTCAAGCACTGAAAAATGCTATTAAATGAAAGTACAAGAATGTGATCCCAATTTCTGATCATCTACAAGCACTGAAAAATGCTATTAAATTACAAATACTTGATGCTAAGTTTCCAACATGGTAGATACAGGAAGTAAATTAGAAAGAAAGCTTCCCTACCTGTTGGTTTCCATCACCCCAGCTTGGTACTATCCATATGTCCACTTTGAAGTAACTATCGATACACACTGCAGCCAGACTGTGGCCTTGTTATGTCAACCCGCTGCTCAGGAATTCTGGGAAAGGTGGCAATGCAGCTGCAGGCAAAATACCTCAGTGGCCACCACTGTGTTGGCAGAAAGGTTCTTGTTTCAAAGACTGTCGTGACGGGTCACATGTCATCATTCATATTATCCAACAAATTGTCACGAGGACTGATGAATATCGCATGGATAGTTCCAAGGACTAAGAAAATATACCCGGGGTAGGTCATGTTAACGATCACGAACTGTGGATCTGCCATGCCACCTGGTGACTGTATTGTAATCTTCAATTGCCAGTATGTTGTGAATTTCTAGTTTTGAAATGTGAAATCCAGAATAGTGATTTGTGCTTTATCCACAAAGTAATCTGCAGGGTGGTTGGTCGTGGAACTGCAGTAACATATCTTGGATTCAAGTGACGTCGCACATCTGCTACAGTATGGAGTTGGCTTGATATTGTGTCCGCAAGTTGAAGATATACAGCCGTCTAAGGTCCTGACTTGGTTCCCTGTATGTTCCAACAAGTTCACAGACAGTGGATAACAATTTAAGCCTTTTCTGGATCGCACATCTAATTGCACTTGATCTAAGGTATGATCTAAATACACAAGTGCACACAAAGGTAAAGCCAACTACCGGGTATTTAATTAAAATCAGATGTTGAAAATGTTCGCTTTCTTGTGCCGTCATAAGGACTTGTCTATCCACCAGTCCATATTTATCTTGGCTGCTTGGAAGGTGTGACATTGCATGGATTGGTGATTCTGGGGCGTTCTCTCATGTCCGTGTGGTGAAGACCGTTAGATTATCCAAAGTCATCGCCAGTCGTGTTGTCACTATGTCACCAATGTCACTGGTGACACATTGTGCTGAAACCAAACAAACCAACTTAGGGTTAATCTCAAAAGTTGGCCTACTCCCCCAAACACATTATGGTTTTAGTATTGGTTTAAATCACCTTCACACTGACCAATATTTCAATGTTCTGGGACAGGTAGTGTTTATGACCCAAAATTATTAAATGTCAGTGCCATTAATATATTTCTTTTACAAGATTGTTCAACTGCTTTCCCACTGATATATCTGTAGTCATAATTGACCAAAACACTCAGTAATTGGTCTTAACCTCATGGATCCTGAACCCTGATGTGTCGGGGTTTTACACTAGTGTGTACAACAATCATTAGATGTCACTATTTTTCGCGGAAACTTCATCAAATTATACCCGGATGTAGACAGGAGATTTACCAACAGTTTGACACCAAGTTCACAAATATCTATCAAGAAAAACTGTACTTTCTAGCAAAATCAAATCAGCAGTCAATCAGAGATGTTTCACTATTCATATTAGCGATGTTCATGAGCAAGAATTGCAGTTGTTTAGTTAGCATGTCTGATGACTTGGATGAAAATGTGAAAAGCAGCAGCAATGTTGACAGCCAGGTTTGACATTGGCGATATTTCAGTCGATTCTGAATTGTCAAATAATTGCGCATTAGTCACAAAATATAACTGATTTTTATGTATCTTTTCGTCCATCTTGTTTCTTGTCTGGATTGTTCACATAATATGCTCATTATTTTCAATGATTTGTAGTCACACAACAGTAATTTTGATGTCACAGTGTACCGGTGATTTATACAATATAATTTTGTTTTGTACTTGCGTGTGCTATATTACACATAGCACTTGTGAAGGCAGTGTCATTATAATTTCAAGCCTGATTTGAGAAAGACAGGAACAACTTCTTGAGTGACACAAGATATAATCCCAATTGATGTATGAGTGTTAGTTTTAGTGACACCATATATCTTGCAATGATATAATAATTGATAATATAATTGCTTATAATTATGGAGGAATCAACAAAACAAAACTTATTTTTATATTTATTGTCGGCCATGATTATTTTTATGTATATTATATATTAATTAGTTTCAGTTAGTCATACAACAGTGATGTGTACAGCAATGTATAGATAATTCATTTCTGGTCCAGATTATGTACACTTTTGTATAATTGTGATGAACTGTTTTCTAGCAAAATCAAATCAGCAGTCAATCAGAGATGTTTCACTATTCATATTAGCGATGTTCATGAGCAAGAATTGCAGTTGTTTAGTTAGCATGTCTGATGATTTGGATGAAAATGTGAAAAGCAGCAGCGATGTTGACAGCCATGTTTGACATCGGCGATATTTCAGTCGATTCTGAACTGTCAAATAATTGCGCATTAGTCACAAAATATAACTGATTTTTATGTATCTTTTCGTCCATCTTGTTTCTTGTCTGGATTGTTGACATAATATTCTCATTATTTTCAATGATTTGTAGTCACACAACAGTAATTTTGATGTCACAGTGTACCGGTGATTTATACAATATAATTTTGTTTTGTATTTGCGTGTGCTATATTACACATAGCACTTGTGAAGGTAGTGTCATTATAATTTCAAGCCTGATTTGAGAAAGACAGGAACAACTTCTTGAGTGACACAAGATATAATCCCAATTGATGTATGAGTGTTAGTTTTTGTGACACCATATATCTTGCAATGATATAATAATTGATAATTTAACTGCTTATAATTATGGAGGAATCAACAAAACAAAACAGATTTTTATATTTATTGTCGGCCATGATTATTTTTATGTAAATTATATATTAATTAGTTTCAGTTAGTCATACAACAGTAATGTGTACAGCAATGTATAGATAATTCATTTCTGGTCCAGATTATGTACACTTTTGTATAATTGTGATGAACTGTTTTTATGATAGGTCATTCCGAGTGAACGCAACCAAAATTCCAGAAATTGGATAGATCAATATGGTGAGAGCCTTTAGTAAGATTAGCAAGAACAAAATATTTGAGCGTTCTAGCTTAAATAGTTTTCAAGTAACAGCAGTTTGAAATTTGAGACTTAGATGTTTTTCGACACCTTGTTAAAAATAAATAATTTTATTCACATTTCACTAGTCAATATCTTCTGCACTTTTTAGCCTGTGTCAATAACATTATGTGGAGTTGTTCTCTATAATATAAAGATTAATATAATATAAAGATTACATAACTACAATAATATTATTAGAACATAAATACAGTGTATGGTTAATGTGCAACAAGTCAATAAACATCATGATTTATTCAAAATATCACTCGCGGGAGGGTTTTTAGACCCTGATTGTGAACAAAATACACACACCTTAGACCCAAATTGTACACATTTGGTACCAAAACATAAATATGTACAAATATGAGAAATATGGCAGGTCTTAATTATGAATCTATACATGTGCAAAGATGGTATGTTATTATATTTCTTAAAAAATGACCAACTTCCGACCCAAAAAGGTCGATGAGGCATAGCTTGTATTATCACAAAACTTTTTGTAGGTGTTAGTTCATTTCTATAACTCAAAATAACTAGTAAGTCCCAATATCCTTCCGAGCTTCTTTTACCATAAAAATGGCACACGTCTGGATGCCCCAACTGTAATAAAAAAATTATATACAACAGGATTTTCAGACATTGATTGCAAGCTACATATAGATGGTTCAATTAACAGTTGTGTCTATTTGATATATATGCATAATAGTGTGTATTATCAATGCAAATATGGCATACCTGACTGTCTTAATTATGAATCTATACATACCTAAATATCATATATTAATTATTTTATTAAAATTAGTAAACTTCCGACCCTCAATGAGATTAGAAGGTATTGTTATCAAATTTTACCAGGCATAAACCAGTTCTAAGATAAAATAACAAGTAACTCTCAATATACTTCCATGCTTCTTCTCAAGAAGAATGGGGACCCATCGATACAACTTTTTAAATAACTTGCTTGTGATATACGAGAGGGTTTTCATACTTGATTGCAAGCTAAATATGGATGGTTAAATGAAATGTTGTGTATTTGATAATATGCATAACATTATGTATTATCAGAGTAATATGACATGTTTGACGTCTTAATTATTAATATACACATATCCAAATGTCCTACATTTTATATTTCTTTAAAATGGCAAACTTCCAACCCTATAAGGTCGATGTGGATTAGAAGGTATTGTTATCAAACTTTTACCAAGCATAAACCAGTCCAATGACTAAATAATAAATAACTCTCGATATCCTTCCATGCTTCCTTGTCAAGAAGAATGGGGACCCATAGATACAGAATGTTATTGGTAATATTTTAAAATATTGCATATCTATGCATATCAATATACATTCTTAGGGAGTTTTGCTTGAAGCATGGGGCTGGTTTATGCCTGGATATTTGGGTATGTGTAGATTCATAATTAAGACTGTCATGCATGTCATATTGCTCTGATAATACATAAGGTTATGCATATATATCAGATACACACAACAGTTCTTTTAACCACGTATATTTAGCTTGCAATAAATGTCTGAAAACCCTCTCGTATATCACAAATAATTTATTTTAAAAGTTGGGGCACCCAGACATATGCCATTTTTGTTGTGAAGGAAGCTCGGAAGGATATTGAGACTTACTAGTTATTTGAGTTAAAGAAATGAACTAACACCTAGAAAGCGTTTTGTGATAACACAAGCTACGCCTCATCGACCTTTTTGGATCGGAAGTTGGTAATTTTTAAAGAAATATAATAACATACCATCTTTGCATATGTACAGATTCATAATTAAGGCAATCAGACCTGCCATATTTCTTAGATTTGCACATATGTATGTCTAGGTACCAAACATGTATAAATTGGGTCTAGTGTATGTGTATTTTGCTCACAATCAGGGTCTGAAAACTCTCCCGCAAGTTATATTTTGAATAAATCATGTTTATCAACTTGTTGCACATTAACCATGCAATGTATTTATGTTCTAATTGTAGATATGCAATCTTTATATTATGGAGAGCAACGCCACATACTTTCACTGGCACAGGCTAAAGAGTGCAGAAGATATTGACTAGTGAAATGTGAATAAATTTATATATTTTTAACAAGCTTTCGAAAAACGTCTAAGTCCCACATTTCAAACTGCCGTAACTTGAAAACTATTTAAACTAGAACGCTCACATTTTGGATTGTTGCTAATCTTACCTATTCAAAATCTAAGAGAAGACAGCAACCCCATTGGTTTTACATGGAATGACCCTGATACGTTCATACATTATACATTGGGGCCCTCAAGACAGAAATAAGTCATAAAATCTACAACACTTTAAAGATACGAAAAAATTTAAATTAAAAAACAAAAAAATTTATCCGACATTAAAAAAAATAAGTTTTGTTTTGTTTATTCCCCTTTATAACAAAAACAATTATTAAAATTTCAAATTAGGTTTACAAAACTACACCATAACCCAATTTTTATTCTTGGCACTCAAGAAGGTTCCTTCTTTCTTGGTTAAATTATAAAGACATGTTAAAGTCTATTGAATATCAACCAAATCAAAAAAAAATTATTTGTATAAA
>JAODUO010003396.1:0-14095 GCA_025642075.2 Ridgeia piscesae
AAGATGTTCCCCGGTAATTTTGTTATTTTTATCACTAAAAGGAAAACATGCTTTTTCAATTAAGACTTTTGTATTTATACCCTATCTCAAGAAATCATTGACATTAGCAGCATTGCTCAGCTTTCACCATTTTGGAAATGAGCAGTGCAGTGATGCCAGCCTCACATCATGGCTTGGCACTGATTTTCCTAGATATTTGGTAGACAATAATACTATACAATAATATCACGATAGTGTACTTACCAATGTTTAAAAATTGTAAAAACATTCCTAATATTCTTACTTTAGAACATAGTTCATGCACGATTTACATACCAACATGTAATTGGCATGCGTAGTATCACAAAGCCATATATTTCAGATTTTTAAAATTTTGGTAGAATGTGGTTTCCCTGCCTGCTTCAGAACACACACGAGCTTAGAGTTCACAAGTTGGGTTTTGAAGGTCGCCGGTTGGAAGGAAGTGTCGCCACTGTCTGTTGACAAAGTCGGAGTCTACTTCCGGGAGGCGAGACCAGAGATGGACAAATCATCAGCCATTGTACGTCTTTCATTACCAGTGCATTAGTTGATTACCCGTAATACTGACTGAATGACAATTATTTTCAATAGCAGATTTATGAAGGAATACTTTCTATTTTCTCCAATAGTGTTGAGGTTTTTGTTTCCCTAACGAATAACAACATTCTTTTTGCATTTTTTAGCATGTATATTTACACAGTGATCCACTGTTTTGTTGTAAATTATTTTACATATTTTATCTGCAGTTTCCCAGGGGAACGCTTGTAATTCCTGTGAGTTGTTTGCAATAAACTTATGTTGGGAGTGCATTATTGGGTTTTGTTAGCTGTATTCTTTTACATTCTAGTTCTACAACAACTTCATTCATCCATACATGTACAGTTTCTGTTATATATTTTCCATCCTTTTACAATGACTGCCATTTTGTTATCTTGTTGCCATGGCAGCCAAGGACATGGTGATGCGTGTAAACTCAGGCCGCTATATGGCGATGCCATTGTCAATGGTACACTGCAAGATCCGAGCGCGGCCGTTCGCCCATTCGCTGCGCTGGTGCCACCGCAGCACCCTCTGGCAGCATGTGGAGAAGGCAGGCGAGGTGTCGCACATGATCAACAGTTGCGACACTGTCAATGGACCCACCGACTCATACAGGTAATGTCACCAAGGAGCTTTGTGGAACCACATGTAAAAGTAAAGAAAGGTTCTTATGTAGCACAGTATCCAATCCTCAGGATTGTTCAAAGCAGTTTACACTTTACTCCCTGGCAGACTTGTTAATCAAACACAATCTCTTTGTATTTTTACTTTTAACTTAACGTTTAACCACCACTATTTAAAGCTCAATGTCGGTATTAATATTATTTTACTAGGTTTAAAGCATAACGTTTGTGTGTATTTATGTATTTTACAATTTGCTTGCAAGTTGTGATTCAACTGTATAAATAGAACAAACACTACAGTCAACACGCAGATCTGTCACTGACCGTCAATTTCTGTTGGTCAGGTTCTGTGTCCAGGTGCGACGGTTGCACTACCCGCCGGACACGGCAATTCGTCGGTCAGTCTCTTCCCTCCAGCAGGCATCTATCTATGGCCAGCCTGGTCATGTGATCACCTTCATGCCCCCGGTCAGAGTGGACAATCTGCTGCCCGTTGACCTGATCTACTACATCAAAGGCACAGACATCAGGGGCACCATCAAGCCTGGTCGCATTGCCTCACTCGTCACTGTAAGTCCATCCCAGCACAGTGTCATCCAACCAGTGCAATAGCTTTTTGTAAGTCCATCCTATCCAAAGCAGTGTTCTCTTGTAAGTCCACCCCAGTGCGATGTCCTTGTAAGTTCACCCGAATGCAATGTTCTCGTATATCCATCCCAGTAGGATGATTTCTGGTAGGTCCACCCAGTGCAATGTCCTGTTGTAATTCAACCTCAGTGCAATGTCCTCTTGTAAGTCCACCCAGTGCAATGTCCTCTTGTAATTCTACCTCAGTGCAATGTCCTCTTGTAAGTCCATCCAGTGCAATTTCCTCTTTAAGTCTACCCAGCTGGACCCCTCGATAACCCTAAGACTTCTTTGTCCACTGGCCATCTTTGGTTTGCTCTGAATGACAACCTTGTTAACCCTTTTATCATGGATTCAATTGGGCACAGATAAGCTTAACTTTAATGCCTCCACTTATGGTGTGATCTACTGGAGTTTAACTTTAATGCCTCCACTTATGGTGTGATCTACTGGAGTTTAACTTTAATGCCTCCACTTATGGTGTGATCTACTGGAGTTTAACTTTAATGCCTCCACTTATGGTGTGATCTTCTGGAGTTGACGTGTTGTCTGTGCTACATCCTGGGCTATGTGTTGTGTGGCTCTATAATGGAAACGTTCAAGTCCTGTGGAATGTTAAGCATGCTGTATGCTTGTGAAACATTGAGGTTCCTTTCATTAGAATGATGTGAAGTCTGAAGGGTTTGATGTGGTCGCCAGGCTGACATCACTCAGGCCCTAGAGCTGGGAGTGGAACTTGAGAACTTCCCGTCGTGCAAGGAGCTGGTGATCCCAGCGGGCACGAAGGACTACAAGGTGAAGCTACGGCTGTACGACACTGCGGAGAGACTGCTGGCCTTGTCAGTGCACATCAAGGCTGGCACAGGGGGCTCACTGAAGGTAGGCACAGGGGGCTCACTGAAGGTAGGCACAGGGGGCTCACTGAAGGTAGGCACAGGGGGCTCACTGAAGGTAGGCACAGGGGGCTCACTGAAGGTAGGCACAGGGGGCTCACTGAAGGTAGGCACGGGGGCCCGGGGCCCTCACTCATGGTAGACAGTGGGGGGGGAATCTGTTGTCGGTTGTGCAACAAAACCAAAAGATTAAGCATAGTTACTGTCATGTGTGGAGGAAATGTTGTCGACAGATTAATGGAGTGCAAAGAAGCTAAGGAGGGTATGCAGTGTTTTTAGAAATGAAACTAATGTAAGAAATGTTCTTACTGAATTAAGCCTTGTCTGTGTCAGCCCCCTACAAGACTAGCCTGCCCTTTGTCTTCAACTCAGTTTCTGTGTGTTTGTCTTACAGTTGTCTGTGTCAGCCCCCTACAAGACTGGCCTGCCCCTTGTCTACAACTCAGTTTCTGTGTGTTTGTCTTACAGTTGTCTGTGTCAGCCCCCTACTGGCTGGTCAACAAGACTGGCCTGCCCCTTGTCTTCAACTCAGTTTCTGTATATTTGTCTTACAGTTGTCTGTGTCAGCCCCCTACTGGCTGGTCAACAAGACTGGCCTGCCCCTTGTCTTAAAAGCAAGGGGCCCCCCCGGCGGGCCCTCCTGGGGGGGTTTTGGCCCGCTGGTCAGTTTGAGGAGCATGAGCTGGCCCGCAGTGTCACCCCGCTGTCCTTCTGCTATGCACGCCGCGACCAACCCATGTTGTATGTATACCACTGTAGGAACTTTACCTAAAAAAGATAACATTTCAAGACATCAATATTTATCTCCCAGAATCATTTTACTACATACTTCCTAAATGTGCAAATGTCAACATCCAACATAAATCAGAAAGTGAATTACATTTTTGCATTTATTCAATACCTATTTGTTACCTTAATTAGTGGCATCAATGCTACACATTTAAATGCAGTATGTGTTATTATGGCAGGGCTTGTTTTGAAATAATGTGTTCACTACATTATATTTTGAATAAGTACAAGACAAACATTTCATTCAGCTTAAAGCGTCCAACATTTTGCAGTTTCAAGGAACCTCTGGCAATATTGGTGATATTGAACTTTTTGTTAAACAAAGTTGTTTTTGACAACCTAATATGTTTGTTGATTTGTTCACTACAGATGCAGTATGAAACTAGGGAAGTCTGTGAAAGGCCCAGGAACACTGCCACAGTGGTAAGATATGTCTCTACCAACTCCTTCATACATATAAAGAACTCCCAAAAGACTAATATTTCAATGAGTACTGGGTAGTGAGTACTTTATTATATACGAGTAAAAGTACAAGTACTGAATATTTTGTAAAAATTTGGTTCTTGAATGCCAAAGAGTGCAACAGTCACAACTTTGCATCAGCAGTAGAGGTCAGTTTGATCAAGTACAGCATGTTATCTGTAACAAGTGTTCTTTGGTAATTGTTGACCTGATGACTTGATTTTGATAATTTTTAACTCAACATATCACATAACAAAGAAGCCAGGTTTGTAAGATATCATACAAAGGTTTGATGACTGTTTGAGGCTAGGGATAATCGTTGTGGTTTCCCTCCTAGGTGCCATAAGTTCTCCCTGGAACGAGGCATTGGGGTGCGGCAGTTGCACGTCATATCTAATGACGCCAGACCCGACTGGTAAGTAGTACTAAATAATAACCTTCCATTTAAACACTATTCATTTCGCCAGATTCATCAAGTTGTGTTTGTGACATGTTGCTCTACTGGCCACCCTTTGGGGTGCTTATGGCAGGAGAGAGTTATTCACTTTAGCATAAGTTATTGTTCTTGGATTTGATATATGGAGGGTGGTGGGAGAGAACAGTTTCACACAAAAATGCAATAGCACCTTTGAGGTTCCCGCAGATCCTCCAACTGCACACACACCCACACCCCTAATCCCCACCCCACCCACACCCCCAACCCCACCCACATCCCCAACCTCCAACTCAACACTCCCTAAACCAAATCAGGGTGGGATGACAATGGTACCATATAACTTATTTAAACTGACAGACAGTACTGTCTGGTTATTTGTATAACTTCTTCTTCCCTGGCTTTACCCTTTCCTGTGGGGTCACAGGTGTGGCTGTAGATTTCCTTCCTCATGTTGCCACAGTTATTTGTATAATGCGACAACAATTTGTATTTATATATGAAATGATAAGTGACAATAGAATTAAATCTTGTGACACATCATCACTGCTTTGAATTATCATACTATATATAGCACCAATGTATTCTTTCCAAAAGGAATGTGTTAATATTAAATAACTCTCATTTCAGGGTGTACAACATTGGCATCGAGGTTCGACAAGGTAGAGGGCGCTACTGTGACACGAATATCATCACGTTCACACCACGCTACCAGCTTGACAATCGTTCTCAGTACAAACTTGCCTTTGCACAGCGCCATCTGGTTTCTGGTCAGGTGAGTCAGCAACTCGCTTCATAACCCAAAGTAAACAGTTACTGTCATCACTCCTGAGTGTAGATGGTCATAATCCAATGTAAACAGTTACTGTCATCACTCCTGAGTGTAGATGGTCATAACCCAATGTAAACAGTTACTGTCATCACTCCTGAATGTAGATGGTCATAACCCAATGTAAACAGTTACTGTCATCACTCCTGAATGTAGATGGTCATAATCCAATGTAAACAGTTACTGTAATCACTCCTGAATGTAGATGGTCATAACCCAATGCAAACAGTTACTGTCATCACTCCTGAATGTAGATGGTCATAATCCAATGTAAACAGATATTGTCATCACTCCTGAAATGTAATGGTTTCCAATTAACCCAAAAAGGCCCAAAAAAAGTTACTGTCATCACTCCTGAATGTAAGGAAAAAAAAGGTTTTTAATTAAATCCAATGTAAACAGTTACTGTCATCACTCCTGAATGTAGATGGTCATAATCCAATGTAAACAGATATTGTCATCACTCCTGAATGTAGATGGTCATAAGCCAATGTAAACAGTTACTGTCATCACTCCTGAATGTAGATGGTCATAATCCAATGTAAACAGTTACTGTAATCACTCCTGAATGTAGATGGTCATAATCCAATGTAAACAGTTACTGTCATCACTCCTGAATGTAGATGGTCATAACCCAATGTAAACAGATATTGTCATCACTCCAGAATGTAGATGGTCATAATCCAATGTAAACAGTTACTGTCATCACTCCTGAATGTAGATGGTCATAACCCAATGTAAACAGATATTGTCATCACTCCTGAATGTAGATGGTCATAATCCAATGTAAACAGTTACTGTCATCACTCCTGAGTGTAGATGGTCATAATCCAATATAAACAGTTACTGTAATCACTCCAGAATGTAGATGGTCATAACCCAATGTGAACAGTTACTGTAATCACTCCAGAATGTAGATGGTCATAACCCAATGTGAACAGTTACTGTCATCACTCCAGAATGTAGATGGTAGCCGCATCTGCCATCATCAATATATATATATATATCAGTGGTGAAATCGTGATGTTGTCTGTTGCAGGAGGAGTTTTATTTTACTAACTCCATTTAATCCCCACTCATGCAGCAACAAACCAAAACTGTGCAGCTGTTGTCAGTATTATGCTGTTAGATTATTGTGATGTAAGATTTGTTCCATGTGACCATTTATTTTTTGCTGTTGCCATTGCATGGTTGCAGCTGATAGTCATTTCCCACTGAATTGAGCATAATACGACAGTGGCACCCCCTGGAGTGAGTCACACCATTCAATTTCCAGTGGAAAAGTAGACACTACCGTATAACTAATTTGTTTAGGTTTTACACATTACCAGTTGGTAGACAGAGACCTAGGAAGCCATTACAGATAGAAGAAGGGGAGTGAGTGTTGGTGATTCAGAAGAGGTGCACTTATAAGGACTTATAATGATTTATAAATAGTTCACCATTCCAGTGCTGCCAAGATTACGTTGATATACAAGTAATGCCAAGTCTTCTTGAGGCCTTCACATTGTTCAGCCGTTGGTTTCCTTCTGTCTGGTGTCTATGCCAGGTGACGTAAAAGATACCACACAATGTGTAGCCTGTTGTGTACTCACAGAGGGGGGTGGTCTCTCTGTCTATCTCTCACTCACTTGGGTCTTGCTCCCAGTGGCCGTAGACGTATCGCAGTTGGACATGTATGAGACGTTGACCCACTGGGTACTATATGAACGTACAAATATGTTACATTGGTGGTTATATGAATGTTCAAGTACGTGACTTTGATGGTTGTAGAACCCGAGTGTGGACGACTACCTGTCAGCACTGCCCAGCTGCACTCTGACCTTCCACTGGCCACGCATTGACCTGGACCAGCTGCTGTGTGTGCGTATGATGGGTGACCCCCACTACTGCTGGTCCGGTGGCTTCAGGGTCGACACGGTCGACTCCTTCCACATCAACATGAGGTAAACACCAGTGACAATGTAGATACTTCCACAGATCACTCACTTTGTCTGTTCCTCACATCCTCACATCCTCACAGGCCAGGGTTTGCTGCTGCTGGGTTTCTCAGTGCCAACCAGCAGTACCTCGGCTGACCTTTTGCAAATTTATCTGTGGCCAACTGTGGCTCATATTACATGGAATATACAAAATACAAATGGGTCTTTATATTGGGATTCCCACCAGACATATTTCCGTATGGAGCCGGTTTTCGCTATTCCCACGGCTGATGCAGTCACAACTGGCAAAGTCAATAAAGTCTTTGACTCAACTAATTTCAGCACTTCACCTAGGGGATCAACTAGTGCTAGTTTTGGGTGGCAGACAGCCATGGCTTGAGATGATTGTTCCTTATTTAATCATGTGCCACTGGGTGCTTCTGATCACATTGGTATCGATACCCACTACGTGATCACATTGATCTCATTACCCACTACATGATCACATTGATCTCATTACCCACTACGTGATCAAATTGGTCTCAGTACCCACTATGTGATCACATTGGGTTTTTTCCCCCGGGGACCCCTTTAACCTAAAATGATCACATTGGGTCCCTTTCCGGTTTCCCACCTAATGTGATCCCCCCATTGGTTTCCCCAGTACCCCACTTAACCCCCCCTTTTATCACATTGGTCCCTTTCCAGGGTTAACCCAAATAAAAGTGATCCAAAAAAATTGGTCTTTCCAATTTAACCCCAAATAACCGTGAAATTCCCCAAAGTGATCATGTAGTAGGTACTGAGACCAATGTGATCACATAGTGGGTACTGAGACCAATTTGATCACGTAGTGGGTAATGAGATCAATGTGATCATGTAGTGGGTAATGAGATCAATGTGATCACGTAGTGGGTATCGATACCAATGTGATCAGAAGCACCCAGTGGCACATGATTAAATAAGGAACAATCATCTCAAGCCATGGCTGTCTGCCACCCAAAACTAGCACTAGTTGATCCCCTAGGTGAAGTGCTGAAATTAGTTGAGTCAAAAACTTTATTGACTTTGCCAGTTGTGACTGCATCAGCCGTGGGAATAGCGAAAACCGGCTCCATACGGAAATATGTCTGGTGGGAATCCCAATATAAAGACCCATTTGTATTTTGTATATTCCATGTAATATGAGCCACAGTTGGCCCCAGATAAATTTGCAAAAGGTCAGCCCCGAGGTACTGCTGGTTGGCACTGAGTAACCAGCAGCAGCAAACCCTGGCCTGTGAGGATGTGAGGATGTGAGGAACAGACAAAGTGAGTGATCTGTGGAAGTATCTACATTGTCACTGGTGTTTACCTCATGTTGATGTGGAAGGAGTCGACCGTGTCGACCCTGAAGCCACCGGACCAGCAGTAGTGGGGGTCACCCATCATACGCACACACAGCAGCTGGTCCAGGTCAATGCGTGGCCAGTGGAAGGTCAGAGTGCAGCTGGGCAGTGCTGACAGGTAGTCGTCCACACTCGGGTTCTACAACCATCAAAGTCACGTACTTGTACATTCATATAACCACCAATGTAACATATTTGTACGTTCATATAGTACCCAGTGGGTCAACGTCTCATACATGTCCAACTGCGATACGTCTACGGCCACTGGGAGCAAGATCAAGTGAGTGAGAGATAGACAGAGAGACCACCCCCCTCTGTGAGTACACAACAGGCTACACATTGTGTGGTATCTTTTACGTCACCTGGCATAGACACCAGACAGAAGGAAACCAACGGCTGAACAATGTGAAGGCCTCAAGAAGACTTGGCATTACTTGTATATCAACGTAATCTTGGCAGCACTGGAATGGTGAACTATTTATAAATCATTATAAGTCCTTATAAGTGCACCTCTTCTGAATCACCAACACTCACTCCCCTTCTTCTATCTGTAATGGCTTCCTAGGTCTCTGTCTACCAACTGGTAATGTGTAAAACCTAAACAAATTAGTTATACGGTAGTGTCTACTTTTCCACTGGAAATTGAATGGTGTGACTCACTCCAGGGGGTGCCACTGTCGTATTATGCTCAATTCAGTGGGAAATGACTATCAGCTGCAACCATGCAATGGCAACAGCAAAAAATAAATGGTCACATGGAACAAATCTTACATCACAATAATCTAACAGCATAATACTGACAACAGCTGCACAGTTTTGGTTTGTTGCTGCATGAGTGGGGATTAAATGGAGTTAGTAAAATAAAACTCCTCCTGCAACAGACAACATCACGATTTTTTTAAAAAACCACTTGGAAAAATTAATTAATATAATAATTTATTGGGATGAAAAAAGGGGCAGAATGCGGTTTTCCATCTACATTCGGAGTGATGACAGTAAACTTTTTTTTTCAAAAAAATTGGGTTATGACCATCTACATTCGGAGTGATTACAGTAACTGTTTTTTATATTGGAATTTTTTGACCATCTACATTTAGGAGTGATGACAGTAACTGTTTACATTGGGGAAATTAATTGGGGTTACAGTAACTGTTTACATTGGATTATGACCATCTACATTCAGGAGTGATGACAGTAACTGTTTACATTGGTTATGACCATCTACATTCAGGAGTGATGACAATATCTGTTTACATTGGGTTATGACCATCTACATTCAGGAGTGATGACAGTAACTGTTTACATTGGCTTATGACCATCTACATTCAGGAGTGATGACAATATCTGTTTACATTGGATTATGACCATCTACATTCAGGAGTGATGACAGTAACTGTTTACATTGGATTATGACCATCTACATTCAGGAGTGATTAACCCGGGTTTAAACTTTTGATGACAATATCTGTTTACATTGGATTATGACCATCTACATTCAGGAGTGATGACAGTAACTGTTTACATTGGATTATGACCATCTACATTCAGGAGTGATTACAGTAACTGTTTACATTGGGTTTTATGGAAACCAAAACCACACTCAGGAGTGATGACAGTAACTGTTTACATTGGATTATGACCATCTACACTCAGGAGTGATGACAGTAACTGTTTACTTTGGGTTATGAAGCGAGTTGCTGACTCACCTGACCAGAAACCAGATGGCGCTGTGCAAAGGCAAGTTTGTACTGAGAACGATTGTCAAGCTGGTAGCGTGGTGTGAACGTGATGATATTCGTGTCACAGTAGCGCCCTCTACCTTGTCGAACCTCGATGCCAATGTTGTACACCCTGAAATGAGAGTTATTTAATATTAACACATTCCTTTTGGAAAGAATACATTGGTGCTATATATAGTATGATAATTCAAAGCAGTGATGATGTGTCACAAGATTTAATTCTATTGTCACTTATCATTTCATATATAAATACAAATTGTTGTCGCATTATACAAATAACTGTGGCAACATGAGGAAGGAAATCTACAGCCACACCTGTGACCCCACAGGAAAGGGTAAAGCCAGGGAAGAAGAAGTTATACAAATAACCAGACAGTACTGTCTGTCAGTTTAAATAAGTTATATGGTCCCTTTTATTTTTTTTTTTTTTTTTTTCAAATCCAAAAGGGAAAACCCCAATAAACTTAAAAAAATTTGCTAAAGTGAATAACTCTCTCCTGCCATAAGCATCCAAGGCTGGCCAGTAGAGCAACATGTCACAAACACAACTTGATGAATCTGGCGAAATGAATAGTGTTTAAATGGAAGGTTATTATTTAGTACTACTTACCAGTCGGGTCTGGCGTCATTAGATATGACGTGCAACTGCCGCACCCCAATGCCTCGTTCCAGGGAGAACTTATGGCACCTAGGAGGGAAACCACAACGATTATCCCTAGCCTCAAACAGTCATCAAACCTTTGTATGATATCTTACAAACCTGGCTTCTTTGTTATGTGATATGTTGAGTTAAAAATTATCAAAATCAAGTCATCAGGTCAACAATTACCAAAGAACACTTGTTACAGATAACATGCTGTACTTGATCAAACTGACCTCTACTGCTGATGCAAAGTTGTGACTGTTGCACCTTTATTAAAACCAAATTTTTAAAATTTTAAAGTTCTTTTTTTCGAATAAAAAAGTCTCCACCCCCTATTTAGAAAAAGCGGGAGCCAATTTTTGGGGGTTTGGGGGGGGGTGGCGGTTCCGGGACAATTTGTTTTAATATTGGTTTCCCCATTTGGTTTCCCCCTTTTTTTAAAAAATTTATAAAAATTTCCGGGTTTTAAAGAAAAATTTGGGGTTTTAAACTGAATGAAATGTTTGTCTTGTACTTATTCAAAATATAATGTAGTGAACACATTATTTCAAAACAAGCCCTGCCATAATAACACATACTGCATTTAAATGTGTAGCATTGATGCCACTAATTAAGGTAACAAATAGGTATTGAATAAATGCAAAAATGTAATTCACTTTCTGATTTATGTTGGATGTTGACATTTGCACATTTAGGAAGTATGTAGTAAAATGATTCTGGGAGATAAATATTGATGTCTTGAAATGTTATCTTTTTTAGGTAAAGTTCCTACAGTGGTATACATACAACATGGGTTGGTCGCGGCGTGCATAGCAGAAGGACAGCGGGGTGACACTGCGGGCCAGCTCATGCTCCTCAAACTGACCAGCGGCAGACTCAGAGCAGCCGTCCTGCTTGAAGACAAGGGGCAGGCCAGTCTTGTTGACCAGCCAGTAGGGGGCTGACACAGACAACTGTAAGACAAACACACAGAAACTGAGTTGTAGACAAGGGGCAGGCCAGTCTTGTAGGGGGCTGACACAGACAACTGTAAGACAAACACACAGAAACTGAGTTGAAGACAAAGGGCAGGCTAGTCTTGTAGGGGGCTGACACAGACAAGGCTTAATTCAGTAAGAACATTTCTTACATTAGTTTCATTTCTAAAAACACTGCATACCCTCCTTAGCTTCTTTGCACTCCATCCATCTGTCGACAACATTTCCTCCACACATGACAGTAACTATGCTTAATCTTTTGGTTTTGTTGCACAACCGACAACAGATTCCCCCCCCACTGTCTACCATGAGTGAGCCGCTGTGCCTACCTTCAGTGAGCCCCCTGTGCCTACCTTCAGTGAGCCCCCTGTGCCTACCTTCAGTGAGCCCCCTGTGCCAAGGGCCCCTTGATTGGGGCACTGACAAGGCCAGCAGTCTCTCCGCAGTGTCGTACAGCCGTAGCTTCACCTTGTAGTCCTTCGTGCCCGCTGGGATCACCAGCTCCTTGCACGACGGGAAGTTCTCAATTTCCCCTCCCAGCTCTAGGGCCGGTGATTTCGGCCGGGCGTCCCCTTTGGGGGAATTTAAATCATTCTAATAAAAGGAACCTCAATTTTCCAAGCATCGCATGTTAACTTTCCCACAGGACAAACGTTTAAAAGGCCCACCCAATAGCCCGGGATTTTTTGAACGGCCCGTCAACTCCGGGAAGATCACCCATAAGGGGAATTAAAGTTAAAACCCGGTAGATCACACCTAAGTGGGGCTTGAAAACCCGGTAGATCACCCCCAAAGTGGAGGCTTAAAAAACCCAGTAGATCACACCATAAGTGGAGGCTTTAAAATTAATTTCCCAATTAAATAAAAAGGGAAAATTGTCTTAAGGGGTTATCGAAGCCCAACGGGGGGTAGTTAACAAAGAAAAAGCCAATTTTGGGTTCCTGAAAAAAAAGGGACATTGCACGGGGTACACAAGGGACTTGGGGAAAAAAAGGACATTAGGGTGGACCCCGAAATCATCCTATAGGTTGAGAACTTGTTGGGAAAAAGGTTTTTACAAGGAACACTGTTTTGGATAGGAGGGGTTAAAAAATTTATTAGGTTGGTAATGTGCTAAATTACAGGGGCGAGTGGGCGGACCAGGCTTGAGGGTCCCCCCTTGTCTGTGCCTTTGATGGGTAATCAGGTAAACGGGCAGCTTTCCACTCTGCCCCCGGGGCAAAATTTAAATCCACCCATGATGGCCTGCTGGAAAAATGCCCGAAATTTCCGTGCCCGGCGGGTATCCCCTTTGGGGCCAAAAACCTGCCCAAACAAAATTGGGGTGAAAATTTTGGGGGAAATTTTTTTTCTATTTATTTTTGAATCAAAACCCCGAAGCAAATTGTAAAATACATAAATAAAAAATTAGCAAACCGTAAAAAAATATTAAAACCGAAATTTATTTAAATAGTGGTGGTTAAACGTTAAGTTAAAAGTAAAAATACAAAGAGATTGTGTTTGATTAACAAGTCTGCCAGGGAGTAAAGTGTAAACTGCTTTGAACAATCCTGAGGATTGGATACTGTGCTACATAAGAACCTTTCTTTACTTTTACATGTGGTTCCACAAAGCTCCTTGGTGACATTACCTGTATGAGTCGGTGGGTCCATTGACAGTGTCGCAACTGTTGATCATGTGCGACACCTCGCCTGCCTTCTCCACATGCTGCCAGAGGGTGCTGCGGTGGCACCAGCGCAGCGAATGGGCGAACGGCCGCGCTCGGATCTTGCAGTGTACCATTGACAATGGCATCGCCATATAGCGGCCTGAGTTTACACGCATCACCATGTCCTTGGCTGCCATGGCAACAAGATAACAAAATGGCAGTCATTGTAAAAGGATGGAAAATATATAACAGAAACTGTACATGTATGGATGAATGAAGTTGTTGTAGAACTAGAATGTAAAAGAATACAGCTAACAAAACCCAATAATGCACTCCCAACATAAGTTTATTGCAAACAACTCACAGGAATTACAAGCGTTCCCCTGGGAAACTGCAGATAAAATATGTAATACAAGTAATGATGAGTAACACAGTCTAATGAGTGAGCAAAAATCGAGGACTGAAAGGAGAGTAATGTACCTCCAACAGTAGAGAGTGTGTTTTCAAGGAGCAAGGGCATTTTTAACGGGGTTTTGGAAGAAATGTACCCAGGGGAAAAAA
>JAODUO010003397.1:0-12500 GCA_025642075.2 Ridgeia piscesae
GATGGTGCAGGGGGGCGTCTATGAAAACAAACACACTGTTGTGAACCAGTGTTCACGTATTGTATTAACCAAAGACACACGCGGACGATTAGGGGTATGTTTAGGACATGTGCAAAATGTAAAACCGAATTACAAGTGTATTTCGTAATTACAATATCAAACGTCGTAATTACGCTTTTAAGATTAAAAAGGTCACATCATAAATTTACCTCCCGGTATAACTCCTTAGAAAGAAACTGATATTGGATTTTTATTTGTCCTAGTGTAGGATGTTGTTACGTGCTCTAGTAATAATTATATAAAACACAATGAATTATGAAACATCAGTTTAGAAATAACAAAACAGTTTATCGAAATAACACATAATACTAATTGTAGCACATCTATAGCACTTATATCCTTGAACATACACGGATAGCATTATGCGTAACCATAAACGGGACAGGCAAGATTCATCATTGCAATTTGAATTGCCGAAAATGCATAGTGGAAATGTAATCTTAAACAAATGTAGTAGGTAGTTGCTTCCAGGTTGTTGACGCAATTACAGAAAAAGCACATTTGCCAATACTAACTTTAGTTTTAGGCAAAAGTTGTTTGGAAACGGATGACCTAAGGTTCCTATTTCAGAAATTTGCAGATTAAAAAAGGGTTTTTGTTTTTGTAAAAATCTGAATCGATATATAACCGGAACCCAGAGCAACTTGTTAATAATAAGTAAGAATGTAATTGTATAAACTAACAAATGAGAGTGTTTATGAGTTATTAAAATGCGTAACATACAAATTAATAAGCGACATGATTCAAAGTATGGCAACGAGTGGTTTAAAAATGGCTTAAATATGATACATTGTTAAACATACGATCGTATTTTTTAAAAAGCAGCACCAGAAGTATGTACCTCTATCGTGCTTCCTGATCTCCAAGTACGTGAGTATGAGTGCAGAGTGTGTCTGTGAGAGACTGTGTGTATATGTGTGTGAGTGAGTGTGTATCTGTGAGTGTGTGTATCCGTGTGTGAGAGTGATTGAGTGTGTGTCTGTGTGAGTGTGTGTCTGTGTGAATGTGATGTCAGCTAACTCAGTTAGAATAACATATGCATAACTCAGTTAGAATAACATATGCATAACTACTACTACTACTACTACTACTACTACTACTACTACTACTACTACTACTACTACTACTACTACTACTACTACTGACTACAACTACTACCACCACCACTACTACTACTATGCTACTACTACAACTACTGCTACTACTACTACTACTATTACTACTACTACTACTACTACTACTACTACTACTACTACTACCACCGCTACTACTACAACTACTGCTACTACTACTACTACTACTACTACTACTACTACTACTGCTACTACTACAACTACTGCTACTACTACTACTCTACTACTACTACTACTACTACTACTACTACTACTACTACTACTACTACCACTACTACTACTACTACTACTACTACTACTACTACTACTACCACTACTACTACTACCACTGCTACTACTACAACTACTGCTGCTGCTACTACTACTACTACTACTACTACTACTACTACTACTACTACTACTACTACTATCTACTACTACTACTACTACTGCTGCCACTGCCACTGCCACTGCCACTGCCACTGCCACTGCCACTGCCACTGCCACTGCCACTGCCACTGCCCCTGCCACTCCCCTGCCACCGCCACCGCCACCGCCACCGCCACTGCCACTGCCACTGCCACTGCCACTGCCACTGCCACTGCCACTGCCACTGCCACTGCCACTGCCACTGCCACTGCCACTGCCACTGCCACTACCACCACCACTAATATGTCTAGGTACACTTCGGAAAAAGGAGACTTTAACAGCCGAAGAAAAAAACATATATATATACGCTTATGTTGGTACGAATCATAATAGATGCATAACACAAATCACCCGTTTACTTACTTTGGTTTTTCCATCGAAATAACACACTTCGGTGAAAAATTCTTCACACATGTCATCTCGAACATCTTTCTCGTCAGACTTGCATCCACGGGCGAATTTCACTTCTCCGCCGAACATTTCAATTCGGTAGATCTACGATAAGAAGCAAAACAGCATAACGAAAATACACGATTTGCCCTTCCAAAATCTTCTTGAACATTGTTACCTTTGAGGAGAAGGCCAACACATGTTACTATAGCGCAAATGAAATTAATAATGCAGAGCTGAGCCGGAACTTCTGCGTCACTCCGCTTCCGGTGTTGCGCTGTCTCAGTGATGTTGACAATTTTAGTTGTTGACATTTCTAGTTATTTTAGAGCTCTTCACAAACGTCGAATTTGATCAAACTCAGACATCCTCCTGAAATATTTGGGGATATCCTATATCCATTTTCTGCCAAAAACAATTACAAATTGCTTCCATGTGCTATATATATATAATATATATATATATATATATATATATATATATATATATATATATATATATTTTTAAATATAAAAACGCCTACAGGAGACCGGCCGTATATTTTTATGTAACTGATTTCCAATTATGTCTAATTGGAACATTGTCTGTAATACAAATACACACCACATACTACAATATTGTTATGATATTGTAATAAATAACATATATGCACAACAATCGGTTTCCTTAAAACTTATATGCTTAGATACGTACGGGAGACCGGTATGTAATCGGAAGTTAGTTATTAGTTATACTTATTTGCAGTAGTATATATTTAATGCCGACCTGGTATATCCAAAACCCAATACAACGATAACAATAACAACGTAAATATATATGCAGATACACAAATTGACAGCGCCGCGTTTAACAAATGTACAACGTATGGCTAGGAGATCTGTCAAATATTTGTTTTATTAATGTGTGTATATATTTATTAAAATTAATACATATCAAACAAGCATATAGTACACTGAGCACGGAACACTAACCCCTCAATCAATATGTAACAAAATTTTAAACTATAAGCACTTCTCTGCCGGGGTCCCTTATGTGGCGCCTTATGCACATAAATATATACAAGAGTCTGCAATAAATGTGCTCAAAACCAATCAAAATATAAAATAAAATTTAAAATAATTACATAAATTAATTCCTTTATATCTAAACTATCTCCACTAACAAGGATAATCATTAAATAAAATGCATTAGTTATGCAATCACAAATCAAAACATTAAGGAGACCGGCTCCTCTCTCCTTAAAACAGCGGTCTCCCGTACGCGGTGCTATATGCATAACTGGTCTCCCGTATGCGGCGTTTAACCTTATATATATATATATATACATTATACACCTCCCTCCCTCCCTCCCTCCCTCCTCCCTCCTCCCTCCCTCCCTCCTCCCTCCTCCCTCCCTCCCTCCTCATAACTCCTCTCCAGTCCTAACCTCATTTCTTTCTTTCTCTTTCATCCTGCACCACATGTCCTCCTAAGAACCCAGTCTTTTTTTCTTCCCCTCCCTCTTGAAAGGTTTGTTGGCAATCAGCACCTTCTTGAACATGGATGTAGCATTGACATTGCTGCCAAATGGGTCTCATGACCAGAGATAGTTGTGCTGAACAAATTGGTCACCAAACTATTGTATGATTAGATGTAACCACCCTCTGACTGAGTATTCTAGAAACTTAGGTAGACTTTTGTAAGTACCATTGGAAAAGAATTGTTATAATAAATTGTTTATTCTGTTATGTCAACTATTTTAATAGGGCCTGTAAGTGTGTCACGATAGATGGCGAGACTCCGGGCGACTGCAGCTGATTGGGGACTGGACACAAGAATAATATTCTAACGATGGAACAGTTGTATCTTTCGACTGATGAATACTAGGGAAAATCAGGTCATAAATATTTTATGTTATACGTTTCTTATCTTAAATGTCCGATTTAATATTGAGTTTACCACACTATCATAGACATAGCGATTTACATAGTGCAGATAATAAACACGAATTTAGGCATTATGTGTCTTTTACGGGATTTGCATTTTACATTGCTGTATGTTGTGGTTTCGATAAGCACTTATGTCTGACAAGTTGTCTAAATGCATATATGCATAACACATGTATACGTTTGGCCCAAACAAGTTGTACTGCGCGAAAAATGGCACTCTTCATTATTTGTCAAGTACACAAGTACTTGCCGCTAACGGCTTGGCAGCCACCATAATAATCGATTAAAATTCATGATTTCCGTGATCATTGTCACCGGCAAAGTGTTCCATTGCTTGTAATAATCCTTCGGACAATATAACTGAAACACGCTATTTGGGAACAGTTCGATTATTACAAACAAAAACAAAACAAAGTCCTATATGTTAACATGGAGATTATGGATTTCCTGCCCCCAACTGCCCCCAGCTTCGTTTTCGCGCGAGCGACTTACACGCCCTATCATATAGGCTGATCTTAAGTAACCTGTGCAGATCATATATGGTGTGTACATATTGTGTAATGAGAGTTTCAAGCGGCCCGCACACCCAGAAGACTCGCTCACGACGCGCTCAAGACGCTTTTTTGATGCGTCTTGACCGCATCTTGAGCGAATCCTGAGGTTGAGTCTTGAGCGAATCGTGAGCGAGTCTTTAGTTGATTTGCCCGCACACCGCGAAGACTCGCTCACGACGCACTAAAGACGGGTCGATTCGCGCGCTCATGTGGCCAACGTGGAAAGCATAATTGCCAAACTGAGTGCGAAGAGAAACCATTATTTTCTTCACCCCTTGTGCTGAAAAAGTTGGATTGTATTTGTCAAAAATACACAGTGTTGAACAAGCCCGGTGTAATTATAAATTAATATGGACATGTGAACCAGAGTTGTGCATTGTGGTTAAAAACCTTCACCTTCACCTATCCCGTAGTCTTAGTGGACCGTTGGGGCGCCACAGATGACCTGGCAACCAGCTCCCTCCATTCCTCTCGCCTCTCAGCTTTCCTCTCATGGCGGCGCCCATTGTCATGCCCGTTCATTCCGGGATGTTGTCCTCCCATCTCTTTTTCTGTCTGTCTCGTCTTCGCCCTCCTTGCACTGTGCCCTGCAGGATTCTCTTGGCAAGCCCTGAAGATCTTGTTATGTGCCCGTACCATTTCAGTTTGCGTCGTTTTACTCTGGTCAAGAGGTCTTCGTGGGGCCCAATGGCTTGCCGAGTTCTGTTTCGCACCTCTTCGTTTGAGATGTGGTCTCTGTAGGTGATGCCGAGGAGCTTTCTGAGGCATCTCATCTCCATGGCCTGTATCCTTCTCTCTGTGTCTGCTGTTAGTGTCCAAGACTCACAGGCGTACAGGAATATGGACATGACTAGGGAGCGCATCAGTCTGATCTTTGAGCTGAGCGCTATATTCCTGTCATTCCAGATGGTCTTGAGTTTGGCGAGTGCTGTTGTGGCCTGGGCGATCCTGGCGAGAATTTCAGGTTTAGATCCTTCATCATGGTATATATAATATATTATATATATATATATATATAATATATATATATATATAATAATATATATAATATATATTATAATATATATATATGTGTTTGTAATGATATTCTGCATCACTCCCGCTAAAAAGAAGTCAGATATTATTTTTTTACTTGTGTTTAGATAAATTTAATGCGCGAGCAGTTAGCGCAGCCCAGACGCATCGGGGCCTCAAAGCCTGGCTTTGTCAAAGGCGATGTCTAGCGTGTGCATTGCGAAGTCGAAATAAAAAATAGCCATATTTTATACATTTTTGCTTAAACAAATATATCTGCATTATATAGAATAACAATTAATGATGTAGCCTTAGTTTTGGGGATATATTCGCAAATCGCAAGACATCACCTTTCCGGTTGTGATGCGTCTGGGGAGCGCTAACTGCTCACGCCCAGTAACATCGGCTTATTTACATCGACTCGACGACATTAAATTAAATTGATCTAAAACACAATTAAAATTCTCCAGGCTCTCCTTTGGAATCCGTAATATCTGTCATGCATATATTTTTTATTTCAAATTTATGTTATAAAACATGTTTTTGTGTGGATATTGGGCGTCTTGGGAAAAAAATTCTTAAAACGCACAATCCCTCTTCATAAAATACACCCTGACTTATTTTGTATTACTTCAATAGTCACAGAACGCACTTTATAAATAATAATAATATTAATAATAATTGTTATTATTATCAAAGTAGCCAAGCCAGTAACATGTCCCTAAAAGCCTCCCCCGTGTTTCTAAAACGTACACCCAGTGTACGTTTTCAGAACAAGAGTAGTGGGCGTCTTGAGCACAAGCGCGTGTTTTGTTTAAAATGTAATTTCTCGAATGAATACAATCATTGGTCAGTGATTTAGAGCATCAATACAACTCAAAGAATTGTTTGCGATCCCCCAAACATATTTGTCCAACTGCAACCGTTTGACAATATTCACGGTTTGAAATTGTCTAAAAAATTGTGAAAAAGGTGTCCTATTACCTTGCTGACGCTCCATTCGACCTGCTGCTGTTTTATCTACTGTCATCCACTGCACGTAACGAATATATGACGTGAGGCCTACATAATATTAGCCGGATTTCCAGGAAAGTGGGTGATGCATCTTAGGAAGAGGGTGCGCATTTTCCCTAGAGTTCGACAATTTCACCAGTAAGATGTGCATAGGTTTCTAAACTGAAATTCCGTGTAATTGGCATATATCATACAGTTATATATATATATATATATATATATATATATATATATATATATATATATATATATATATATATGTATATTGTTGTGTGTGTGTGTGTGTGTGTGTGTGTGTGTGTTTGTGTGTGTGTGTGTGTGTGTGTGTGTTTTTTGTGTTTGTGTTGTTTTTTGTTTTTTTGTGTGTGTGTGTGTGTTTTGGTGTGTGTGTGTGTGTGTGTGTTTTGTGTGTGTGTGTGTGTGTGTTTGTTTGTTTGGTGTTTTGTGTGTGTGTTTTGTGTGTGTGTGTGTGTGTGTGTTGTGTGTGTGTGTTTTGTGTGTGTGTGTGTGTGTGTGTGTGTGTGTGTGTGTGGTGTGTGTTTTGTGTGTGTGTGTGTGTGTGTGTGTGTGTGTGTGTATGTGTTTTGTGTGTGTGTGTGTGTGTGTGTATGTGTGTGGTGTATGTGTGTGTATGATGTTTTTTTTTTGGGGGGGGATGTGTGTGTGTGTGTGTGTGTGTGTGTGTGTGTGTGTGTGTGTGTGTGTGTGTGTGTTGTATGTGTGTGTGTAGGTGTGTGTATGTGTGTGTGTATGTGTGTGTGTGTGTGTGTACACACACAGTCATGTCTCGTTTATCCGGTCTTCAATAATACGGTCGTTTCGTAATCCGCTACGTTTTGGAACACTATTGTTACTATCTATAATAAGGTGTTTTACTAATCCGCACGTTTCGTTTATCCGATCAAAAGCCATAGCAACCAAACTGGACGGATGAACGAGACATGACTCCATTTGTTTTATTTCAGTTGTAGCGGTACAACTCGATCCAGTACAGCAGTAATGGAGAGCGAGCAATACGGTCTTTAAAATGTCACCTCCATGTAAGAAAACGTAAACAAATATATATGTCCCTGCAGTTGTAACATCATACTCCCAACAAAGATATATTTTCCAACCCTAGGCATCTGTTAGTACCTTGAGAGTGAGCCAGTCACATAAACATGTAAAATGATGGAAATTGTTAATTTTCATAAGTTTTGTTGGTGGGATAATCCGATGTTTAAGACTGCTAAACAGATTGTGCAAGGACCGCCAGATGGAGCCACAAACCGTCGTAGGTCAACTAAGTTCTTCACAAATGTGATCGGTGTATTTATGTGGAACCAGGAGATCTTATCTTGCGTCTGTTAATTAACTCCCTGTATCTGGCGGTTTCGGGTGGCCTCCCATTCTCATACAACCCCCAATTACCCCTTCGACACGCGTCAAGATGTTATCAGCACTCGTGCATTACAGTGAAGAACTCATTGCAGAAACTGTGCACACAAGTTCACGCGCACGCTAGGACGTATGCACATAACAGCACACGCGCAAAATAGCACATGCCCACGCGCTCACGCACGTGACGAATTTGTTTATAGTGTTACAATATCACACCTGTAAGAAGTGCACACATTCCGTCGAAAGTTGTGCCGCTATGCCCACCACACGCACACCTCTCACTTCCAGGCACACCTCCTACCCCAGACACACCTCACAACCACAGACACAGTTCTCACCCACAGACAAACCTCTCACCCCCAGGCAAACCTCCCACACCCAGACACACCTCCCAACCCCAGGCACAGTTCTCACTCCAAGGCTCACCTCTCACCTCAGGCACACCTCTTACCCACAGACACACCTCCCAACCCCAGGAACAGTTATCAATCCAGACAAACCTACCCCCAGGCACACGTATCACCCCAGCCACACCTCCCACCCCCGGACACACCTCTCACCCCCAGAAACACTTCCCACCCAAGGCATATCTCCCCCCCACCCCAGGCACACCTCCCAACGGCAGGCAAACCTCCCACCCCCAGACAATCTTCACAACCCACAGGGACTGGTCCCAAGCCTAGACACATCTCTCACACCAGAAAACCTACCACCCCAGAAACAGCTGCCATCCCAGACACAGCTCTCATCCCAGAAACAGCTCTCACCCCAGACACAGCTCTCACCCCAGACACAGCTCTCACCCCAGACACAGCTCTCACCCCAGACACAGCTCTCACCCCATCTCCCAACTCCAGACACACCTCCCAACCCCCTCCCAACCCCAGGCAAATCTCTCACCCTCAGGCAAACCTCCCACCCCAGGCACACTTCCCATCCCCAGGCATACCTCCCAACTCCAGACACACCTCCCAACCCCAGGCACACATCCCACCCGAGGAACACATCCCACCCCAAGACACTCCTTACCACCCCCAGGAACACCTCCCAAACCTAGACACACCTCCCACCCCCAGACAGTCCACACAACCCCAGACATACCTCCCAACCTCAGACACACCTCCCACCCCCAGACAATACTCACAACGCCAAGACACACCTCGCACCCCTAGACACACCTCCCAACCCATGACACACCTCCCAACCCATGACACACCTCCCATCCTCAGACACACTCCCACCCCCAGACAATCCACACAACCCCCAGACACACCTCGCACCCCCAGACACACCACAAAACCCCAAAACACCTCCCACCCCCAGACACACCTCCCAACCCCAGACACACCTCGCATCCCCAGACACACCACACAACCCCAGAAACACCTCCCACCCCAGACACACCTCCCAACCCCAGACACACCTCGCATCCCCAGACACACCTCGCAACCCCAGACACACCACACAACCTCAGAAACACCTCCCAACCCCAGACACACCTCGCATCCCCAGACACACCTCCCAACCCATGACACACCTCCCAACCCATGACACACCTCCCAACCCATGACACATCTCACACCCCAGACACTCCTTACCACCCCCAGGAACACCTCCCAAACCTAGACACACCTCCCACCCTCAGACACACCTCACAACCCCAGGCACACCTCCCAAACCTAGACACACCTCCCACCCACAGACAGTCCACACAACCCCAGACACACCTCCCATCCTCAGACACACCTCCCACCCCCAGAAACAATCCCCACCCAACAACCCCCAGACACACCTCGCACCCCCAGACACACCACACAACCCCAGAAACACCTCCCACCCCCAGACACACCTCCCAACCCCAGACACACCTCGCATCCCCAGACACACCCCAACCCAGACAACCTCCCACCCAGACACCTCCCAACCCCCCGACACACCTCCCAACCCCAGACACCCCACCTCCATCCCCAGACACACCTCCCAACCCCAGACACACCTCCCAACCCGAGACATACCTCCCACCCCCATATACACCTCCCAACCCCAGACACACCTCCCACCCGCTGAGGCAGCTCTCACCCCAGACACAGCTCTCACCCCAGACACAGCTCTCATCCCAGACACAGCTCTCATCCCAGACACAGCTCTCACCCCATACACAGCTCTCATCCCAGACACAGCTCTCACCCCAGACACAGCTCTCATCCCAGACACAGCTCTCATCGCAGACACAGCTCTCATCCAAGACACAGCTCTCATCCCAGACACAGATCTCATCCCAGACACAGCTCTCACCCCAGACACAGCTCTCATCCCAGACACAGTTCTCATCCCAGACACAGCTCTCATCCCAGACACAGCTCTCATCCCAGACACAGCTCTCATCCCAGACACAGTTCTCACCCCAGACACAGCTCTCATCCCAGACACAGCTCTCACCCAGACACAGCTCTCACCCCAGACACAGCTCTCACCCAGACACAGCTCTCACCCAGACACAGCTCTCACCCCAGACACAGCTCTCACCCCAGACACAGCTCCCCCAGACACAGCTCTCACCCCAGACACAGCTCTCACCCAGACCAGCTCTCATCCCAGACACAGCTCTCACCCAGACACAGCTCTCACCCCAGACACAGCTCTCACCCCAGACACAGCTCTCACCCAGACACAGCTCTCACCCAGACACAGCTCTCACCCAGACACAGCTCTCACCCAGACACAGCTCTCACCCCAGACACAGCTCTCACCCCAGACACAGACCGCTCTCACCCAGACACAGCTCTCACCCCAGACACAGCTCTCATCCCAGACACAGCTCTCATCCCAGACACAGCTCTCATCCCAGACACAGCTCTCACCCCAGACACAGCTCTCACCCCAGACACAGCTCTCACCCAGACACAGCTCTCATCCCAGACACAGCTCTCACCCAGACACAGCTCTCATCCCAGACACAGCTCTCATCCCAGACACAGCTCTCACCCAGACACAGCTCTCATCCCAGACACAGCTCTCATCCCAGACACAGCTCTCACCCAGACACAGCTCTCATCCCAGACACAGCTCTCATCCCAGACACAGCTCTCATCCCAGACACAGCTCTCATCCCAGACACAGCTCTCACCCAGACACAGCTCTCATCCCAGACACAGCTCTCACCCAGACACAGCTCTCACCCAGACACAGCTCTCATCCCAGACACAGCTCTCATCCCAGACACAGCTCTCACCCAGACACAGCTCTCATCCCAGACACAGCTCTCATCCCAGACACAGCTCTCATCCCAGACACAGCTCTCACCCCAGACACAGCTCTCATCCCAGACACAGCTCTCACCCCAGACACAGCTCTCATCCCAGACACAGCTCTCACCCAGACACAGCTCTCATCCCAGACACAGCTCTCATCCCAGACACAGCTCTCACCCCAGACACAGCTCTCACCCCAGACACAGCTCTCATCCCAGACACAGCTCTCACCCAGACGCAGCTCTCATCCCAGACACAGCTCTCACCACAGACACAGCTCTCACCCCAGACACAGCTCTCACCCAGACACAGCTCTCACCCCAGACACAGCTCTCACCCCAGACACAGCTCTCACCCAGACACAGCTCTCATCCCAGACACAGCTCTCACCCCAGACACAGCTCTCACCCCAGACACAGCTCTCACCCCAGACACAGCTCTCACCCCAGACACAGCTCTCACCCCAGACACAGCTCTCATCCCAGACACAGCTCTCATCCCAGACACAGCTCTCACCCAGACACAGCTCTCACCCCAGACACAGCTCTCACCCCAGACACAGCTCTCACCCAGACACAGCTCTCACCCCAGACACAGCTCTCACCCAGACACAGCTCTCACCCAGACACAGCTCTCACCCCAGACACAGCTCTCACCCCAGACACAGCTCTCATCCCAGACACAGCTCTCACCCAGACACAGCTCTCACCCCAGACACAGCTCTCACTCCCAGACACAGCTCTCACCCCAGACACAGCTCTCATCCCAGACACAGCTCTCATCCCAGACACAGCTCTCACCCCAGACACAGCTCTCACCACAGACGCAGCTCTCATCCCAGACACAGCTCTCACCCCAGACACAGCTCTCACCCCAGACACAGCTCTCACCCCAGACACAGCTCTCACCCAGACACAGCTCTCACCCCAGACACAGCTCTCACCCCAGACACAGCTCTCCCCAGACACAGCTCTCACCCCAGACACAGCTCTCACCCCAGACACAGCTCTCACCCAGACACAGCTCTCACCCCAGACACAGCTCTCACCCCAGACACAGCTCTCACCCCAGACACAGCTCTCACCCAGACACAGCTCTCACCCCAGACACAGCTCTCACCCCAGACACAGCTCTCACCCCAGACACAGCTCTCACCCCAGACACAGCTCTCATCCCAGACACAGCTCTCATCCCAGACACAGATCTCATCCCAGACACAGCTCTCACCCAGACACAGCTCTCACCACAGACACAGCTCTCACCCCAGACACAGCTTTCACCCCAGACACAGCTCTCACCCCAGACACAGCTATCACCCCAGACACAGCTCTCATCCCAGACACAGCTTTCACCCCAGACACAGCTCTC
>JAODUO010003398.1:0-12004 GCA_025642075.2 Ridgeia piscesae
AAAACGGCGGCCAAACGGGCTAGCGAGTGCGAAGTGTCTGACCCCTTTTTAACCACGGGTTGTTTTGAGGCCCTTTTGTAAGCTGTAGTTAAAGGGTCTTAAAAGTTCTGTTCTCACACAAAATTTTTTTTTGTTCTCCCCCCATTAATTTCGCCGACCCCGGGGGAAATTGGGGTTTATAGTTTATGAAAATTTAAAAAAAAATGCTGCCTTTTCGAGTAATCAAATCTAGAGGGGAAAATTTTTTTTATAACCCGGGAAAAGTGGTTGAGGGAGATTCTTTCCCCTCCCCAGGGGTTGTTTTATTTTTGGGGGGGTTTTTTTTTTGGTGCTTTAAAAAGGGGTTAAGGAACTTTGCCCTCTTTTTTGACCTGCTTGAAGTTTTTTGGGTTTTATTCCCTCTGCATTGTTAAAATTGCTTCCTTTTAAAGGAAGGGAATTTTTGGGAATTTATACTTTTTTTGGGGGAAAGTCTTTTTAATTTACAAATTTTTCTGGATTGTATACATTATTTAAAAATTTTTAAAAATGTTTTCTTGTCCCAAAATAAAAGGGGATTTTTTTTCTGGTTTAAGGTTCTTGGTCTTTGGGATGCCATTGTCAATCTGAAACTCCTTTTTAAGAAATTTTTGGTTTTGCGTGGTTTTTATTTTAAAAAGTTTCCTAATGTAAAAAAAATTGCCCCGTTGATTTAGGTCACTACCTTGTTGTTTTTTTCTCTAGGTGTGTTAGTAAATCTTTGTCTTTAATTATAAAGGGGGTTTTGAAAGGGGTCAATTATTTTTTAAAAAAACGGGAAGGGGAAGGATGTTTACCTGCAAAAATGGGGAAAAGGGGGCTTTTTTGGGACCCGCAACAGCCCTTAAACCCTTTTTCAAATGGGAATTTTTTTATTTATTAATTTATTCAGTTGATTTTTTGAAAAATTGGGGCTTATTTTTCTAACGTTCCCGGGGTTCAATCGGGAAAAATAAAAATTTTTTTTTGTTTCAGGCAAAAAAAATTTTAAAAATTTTTCATAAAAGGGGGAAAAACAAAATTTTTAAAACCCCCAAAAAAAAATGGGGTTTAAAAAAAAGGAAAGGGCGAAAAAAAAAAGGGGGGGAAAAAAAACAAAAAGGGTTTGGGAAGTGAAATGCTTTTAAAATGTTTTGGGGAAAAAGGTTTCAAAGGGGTAAAAAATCCGTGTTTTTAAAAGAAAAAAAGGGAAAATCAACAGCCTTATTTGTTGTAACAGGCCGTTTTGCTTGCCAGACACCAGTTAATGGTCCAAAGATTTCCTTAAACTCCCCACCATACCTTTTAAAAAATTTTAAAAACCCTTTCCCCTTTTCCCCCGACAAAGGCTTTTTTCACCGAAATGTCCAAATTTTTTAAAAAATTTTAAGACCGACAAAAGGATTTTTAGAAAGGGGAGGTTTTTGGGGGGGGTTTTTTTGGGAAATTTAAAGGGGGAAACACACAAACAAATTTCCATTTTTTTCAAATTTCAGCTGACAACAAAGTTTCGGGGCCCAACCCCTTTTAAAGCAGGGAGTTTTATTTATATAACCCCTAAAGGCCACGGAACGCCCGGGGGAAGGTGTAGCCTCCTTCAATCCAAAACCCCAAAAAACAAAATAAAATTTGGCAAAATATAATTACCACGGTTTTTTTTTCTTACAAAAAACGTGGGGGGGGGAGATTTCCCTTTTAAAATTTTATCCCCTCTGCCCCCGCTTCGATTATGTGCTACCCTTCACAAAAATAAAAAGTTTGTTTTTACAGATTTTTCCCTTTTTTTTTGGGAAATGCATGTTTTTGTATTTATAAAATTTACAACTAAAGTTTAATAAAAAATTATAATCATTTCTATATTTATTATTTACCTTCAAATTTTTCTTTTGTTGTAAAATATTCAGAAATTATATTTGGGCCCAACCAAAAAAATGCGGAACCCCGTACTTAATTCTTAAAAAATTAAAGTTTTTTTGATGACATTTTTATTCAATCAAAACCGGTAGGGGGTTAAAATTAAAAATTTAAAAAAAAAAAAAAGGCACGGAAATTTTTTAAAAAAAAATTTTATTTTTTAATTTTTTTTTTTCCCAAGGGTTTTTTTCAAAATTTTTTAAAAAAAAAATTTTTTTCTTTTCCGAAAAGATGGCAATTTAATATATTTAAATTTAAAAAGGGTAAAATCAAGGGAAACAAAATTGATCCCATTTTTATGTTTGGGAACGCCAACAAACCCAAAGGGAAACCCAAGCAAACCCCTGGAAACCCTTTTTCAAATGGGAAACTTTTTAGGGCTGATTTTGATGTGAATTAAATGTAAATTTTTGGGATGTATGTTAGACACCCAAAATACAGTTTTACAAACAAAAATATTTGGGGCACCCAGAAAGTGTCTATTAAATTGATTACCGACGAACAATAAAACTTTTTATAGTGGAAAAAAAGGTAACCCCAAGGGGGAATTTGAATCAGGGGTTTCTTGGGGAAGATTTTGGAATTAAACGGTTAAAATCTTGCAAATTTTATATGGAACAATGGGAGACAAACAAACAAATTATTCTGTCCTTAAAAAAAACCTTCTGGATTAATTCTGGAGAATTGAATTGAATGATGAATTGTTGCCTACGCTATGATCCACCTATCGACAGAGAAACCTGCTGCAAGATGATGCAACGTGTCGATTGCCAAAAATGCTGTCCACCATAGAATGTGTACTCCCTGACATCTGAGAACATGTGACACAGGACACTGAAATAACTATTTTTGTCAACATAGATAAAAGTGTTTTTTTTTCCGTCGGGGAAACATTTAAAGACACTTTCTGGTGACCATATTTTTGTAAAACCAGTATTCTTGAGGTGAAAGCGGAACAACCCCAAATTACCCTTTAATCCCCTTCAATTAAAATGGCCTTTCTGTTAAAATTTTTATTAAGAAATCCATGTTTGTTTGGGTTTACCATTGGGTTTTTAAAAATTTCAATCACGGGTAATTTTTTAACTGAAACATTTTAAACCTTAAAATAAAATTGCTTTTTAAATTGCCAATTTCAGCTGGCAATATAATAACCCTTGGGCCCTTTCAAGTTTTTCTGTGTTAATTTCCCATTCTCCTCATAAAATGAATAAAAAAAATATAAAAAAATATTAATTTATTTTAATTAACCCGGCCAAAATCAGATGAAAATTGAATTTTAAATTTTAAAAAACCATTTTTTTAACCCCCCCCAATTATTAATCCCTTTTATTTTAAAAATCAATTAAACACAAAATTAATTTATTGGGGGGGATCCCTTTTTTTGGGGCCAGAAAATAATTTCCCTAAAGATTCAACAAAGAAAAAAGTAAGGAAATATACAATCCTATGAACATATTGTGCAATATAACCTATACAGTACTTTATCCCTAAAATGTATCAAATATCCTAACAATAACATTGCCGTCGTATCCTCTATAAATGGAAGCATAGTGTTTAACACTATGCATGTTTATGCCAGATACAACAGCAACAACAAGTTCACAGCACGGTCAAGACAAAGCAGGGTCAGACAGTTCCTTCAGGGCATTCCCCTATGCAGCAAGGACTAACCAATCACAAATGGGTCACCCTCTCACACCCCTCTCTGCAGGGGGTAGCTCTCCAATCATAACATATTCCCTGGGGCGGGGGAAAATGAATCTACCCAATCAACCACATTTACCCAGCGTTATAGAAATAACATCTTCCCTGCTCGATGCCATCTTCGTATTGAGCTCGAACCAAGAAGCACGTCATTTTGGTTCTTTCAATTTCTATACAACTATCAAGCCGCAATGTCCCGTGGTCGGCAGAAAGGTGTAAGTGCCGGGAGACGACACAAACCATCAACATCATCTCGTCGTAGCAGAGACAGAACTGTTTCACACGACGCCGTATACGTGACAGCTGTCACTAGAGAAGAGGCCGAGTCTGATGTAAACAACCACGATCGGCTTGAAACAAGTGGGTCACCGACACATCCTCGCTGGGACGTCGCTAGCCCTGCAAATTGGTCCGCGTCGTTACTGCGTCAGACTATTGAAGATCGGGGGATTAAAATGCCATCGGGCATTAAAATATCCCAACTTCTACGGATCTATCTGGACAACTTCGACACTCCCTACCAGCCCGACGTGATCTCGAGCGCAACGACGTGGCACATTACTTCACTTCTTCGACTTCCCGTGCGATGCCGCCACCTGCTCCACCGACAACTCGTGCAACTACCTCTTTTGCTACACCGGGGCCATCCACTCGCCGGGGTATTGCAGCCGATTGCAACCGACTTGCTACCATGGCGCGTCAACGACATCCTCCGCATCCAGCGGTTACTACAACACCGGGTTGGAACTTGCGGCCACCAACCGAACGTGTCATACCCGACACTAGCCCCGAGATGGAGCCACTCGTTGATGTCGTACGCGCACTACAATCGTCTATGTCCGCGATTACTACGAGACTGAACAACTTGGACGAACGACCGATCGCCGCGGGACAACAAGTCAACACATCGGTTTCACACCCCTGCAACGCTCAACCCACTCGTACCAGTTGTCACGAACGTACCCGATCACGACACAGCCCTCTCATACACACTCACGTGTGCACTACTAAAATATTACATGTGGCATTGTTCCCCTAAGGGGAACTAATACTGTATCTCTATGTTGATGTATAGGGACATTGCAGTGGAATTTTGGTAGCTACATAATTTCATATTATGTTTGCTATGTTGACTGATCGAACTGTATGCTATTTCATGAATATTTGATGATGAATTTTGATTATATACTATATGCATAGTAGAACTTTTCACAGTGTTACAGTATATCACATACATTGGGGCATTACCATTGCAAGAACAATCTGCTTCAAGAGCAGTATACATATTTTGTACATTCATACTTAATATGTTTGCCACTGCAAGAACAATCTGCTTCAAGAACAGTATACATATTTCAGACATTCATACTAAATATATGTTACTTACATTGGTAGTGTAATGTATTGGTTTTGGCAAGTACTCAGGCTTAAGAATCCGTGTTGGTTGAATTATTCAATGTTTTTACAGGTGACAGGTCAAATTTGCAACACAAATGGGCATTATTGTTATGCAACATAATGAACATATTGTATTCCTAAAAGCCCCGTTGTTAGCATTGTAAGCCACTATTACACCCCGTCCTTATACCCAGTGTTAAACTTGGTTGGGATATTCTGTTTCCCCTCTTTTTGGCATGGCTTGACACCCAGAGGTATGATTGGTTAAGTAGCTGGCCCGGCCAAGTCCACCAGTCAAACATCCCAGTCTCCACCCTTGTTCTCGGGCTGTCACAGCTGGCCCCAAAGAGATCTGGCCGGACTTTTTTTCCAAAATTTTTTTATTTTATTACACGAGTTGTTGCGTTGTTCTGTCATAAACTAATCTATAATATCCTGTTGTGTTATGGGGAAGTGAAACGAAGAAACGGTTGTAGTTTAGTATATTTCTCCAAACTGCACTATCCGTATTGCTAAGAGGTATGCAGTGATGTGCTCGTAATGAGGGTCATATATTTGTATTTTATTTTGCCTTATATATAAAAGGTTTTGTTAATTGTAATAATTTGGATATAGATTAAAGTAACAATTATTGTCTCAATACCGGAGCAGTTAGAAAACTGTATCACCTGACCCAACATTTTCATTAAACTCAACTTATATGAAACTACTTTAAATAAAACCATCACACCAGTTTAATTATATCATTTGCTTAACTTCCATTGTGTTTGTTTCTAGTTGTAACTGTATGTAATGTCTTGTTGTAGCGACAACCGGATAGGACAACAGATCGCTGATCCATGGCCCGTGGGGTTCCTGGAGACGAGGATGGGAAGACAAGAAGACAATCCAACATCCACGGCTCGCTAGATTCCTGACTCTAACCACAGAACAGCTGGAGAGAAAGGTAAGGTACATTAACCCATATTGGCTGAGTAGATAGGTAGAAAAGTTAGTCTCATTGATCACGTACGCGTTGTTGAAAACAATAAATCATGTTGGCGATGTAAGTAGCGTTAATGGATTCAATCCTGCTGATAGACTAAGTGAAAAAAACATTCAGTTCATATTGCATAGTATGCAATGTGGATACAGTAAGGCATATTAATACTGCAAGTCATGTTGACACTGTAAGTAACCAACAAAGTACGTAATGTCAACAAACTCTAGATGTCAATGTAGGTCTGTTAACAGAGTAAGTGTCGCTTGACTCGACAAGCCAAGTTAATATAGTCAGATTCATCCACAAATACGTGTGAAGTACGATTGGATGTCACAACCTAACTGGGTATTGTTTTGCAACATGAGAAAAGATTTTGCAATTAACTGTAAACCTAATATTAATGATAGCCAAGCATACAGTGCAAGTTTATACACCTGTACAGCCCTCTTTGCCACATCTATTTACCTAGTCACTTTAGATGCATTTTACTTGTAACAAAATATAGGGTATATTTTTTAAAAAAAGAAAATAAATTAAAATATATATATATATATATATATTTTAAAATTTAATTTTTTCCCAAAAGAAGGGTGCAAACTAAAGATTAAAGAGCTATAATATTTGGTTGTTTTTGTTTACCCAGGATGTTGTTCGAGGTCTCAGCTATATCAACATGGCTTGTTGAGTCAAACGGTGCTAACTCTATTATAATATCAACGATATCTGTGATTTGTGTTAACTCACAAGCCCTATGATTATTAAATATAGGGTTTGGAGAAACAAAAATTTAAAAATTTTTAACCCAAAAGGCCCTTTAAAACATTGCCTTCCCCAAATTTAAACCAAAATTTTTATATAAAATGGTTTTAAAACTTGCATTTAAGGGGATTATTTATTCAAAGGGGTTGGCCAAAAATTTTTCAAATAATGCTTTACAAACCCTACTTTTTGTAAACGGGCACCCTTTTGATTGTTCCAAAAGGGTAAACCTTTTTTCAAAAGTATGTTTTGTTTATTAACCCCCCTTTCCCCCGTAATTTTGGCCTTTACGCAATTTGGCCCAAAATATTTTTCCCCAAATCGTCCCTAACTTTAATAAAATATTTTAAAATTATTAAGGGAAAGGCCTTTTCTTTAACCAAAAATTTGGTTTAATATTTTTAATAAAATTTGGAAAATTTAAATCCAAACCCCATATTTTAAAAAAAATCATTTTTGGGTTGTATTCACAAATACAGGAAAATCCGGTTTTTTTTTTATAATAGGTTTAGCATTTTTTTACTAAAAGGCCCTGTTATAAAATTTAAAAACCTTGAAACCCAAATTTTAAAAAAAAACAACCCAAAAATTTAAAAACTTTATTAAATTTTGTTTACCCCTTTTGGAAAAAAAAATATTTAAAAATTTTATATATTTTTTAAAAATTTTAAATTTATAATATTTTTTTTTATATATAATATATAAATTATTAAACTGTAATTGCCCTTTTTTAATATATTTTAAAATTTTTATTTTTAAAATAGATTTAAAAAAGGGCTTTTAAGGGGTTTTAAAAAATTCACGTATGTTGGATATTAAAAATTTGGTTTTCAGTTTAATTCAAAAATTTTTCTCCTGTTGGGAAAAAAAAAACCCAAATTTTTTGCTCCAATCGTTTACCCCTTTTAAGTTTTTTTGTGGATTTTTAATTACTATATTAACTTTTTTGTTCAAATAAAAACACAAAAACTTGGGAAAAGATTCAAAGACTTAAGGGGTTTTTGACTTACGGTACTTTTTGGTTTTCTTAATTTTCAAAATCTTTTTTTAAAAAAAACCCTTATTTTAAACCAATTCTACTTCAATATTTTAATGAATTTCTTTTCTTCCCTTGTCATCAAACAATTAATCCTTTTAAAAGCCCACTTACATCGAACATTGATTTTTGGGTTTTCAACAACGCTTCGTGTTAATAGCCCAAATTTTCCCCACCTATCTTAAATAAGCCAATTTTGGGGAATTTTAACCTTCGCTTTAATGGAAAAGTTTAAATTTTTTCCCGCTTGTCTTAAAATTTTTTCCTTTTCCGAAAGGGCCCCCCTTACCGGGTTTAATGGAATCCGGCCGGGGGTTTACTATTTTTATTACTCCGGCCCCCCCAGGTACATCGGCCCCTTGGCCAAAGCAACAAATTCCGAAAAAAAGAAAGGAATTGCAAAAATATTTAAATTTTATTTTTTTAAAAAGTTTTTTGTTTAAATGGAAAATTTGGGATGATCGGGTTTCTCCGGTTTTGGCGTTACTTTTTAAACTTTTAAAAATTTTAACAAAAAAAATTTTCGGAAAAAAAAACAAAAAAGGCCCCCCGCAAAATCTTAAATAAAACTGCAAAAAATCTTAAATTTTTTTTACTTCCCTAAACAACGGTTTAAATTTTTACGAAAAAAATGGTTTTAAAAAGTTTTTTAAACAAAAAAATGGAATTTTTGGGGCCCGGGAAAATTTGGAAAAGGTCGGCGGGGGTTTCTGGGGGTTTCCCCCCCAAAAAACTTTTCAAAACCAAAAAAGGGCGTATTAAAAAATTTCCGTATGGGGGGTTAAAAGGGGCCAATTCCCGGGGCCCGTGTAAAAATTTTTTTATGTTTAAAAATAACCCCTTTTAAAAGTCCTTATTAAAAAGAAAAAAACCAAATATTCTTCCCGGATTAAAAAATAAACCCCGGTTTTATTTTTATAACAAATATTTTAATTTTCAACTTTAAAAATTAATATGAATTAAAAAAGAATTTAAATTTTAAATTTAAAGCCCCAATGTATGTGATATACTGTAACACTGTGAAAAGTTCTACTATGCATATAGTATATAATCAAAATTCATCATCAAATATTCATGAAATAGCATACAGTTCGATCAGTCAACATAGCAAACATAATATGAAATTATGTAGCTACCAAAATTCCACTGCAATGTCCCTATACATCAACATAGAGATACAGTATTAGTTCCCCTTAGGGGAACAATGCCACATGTAATATTTTAGTAGTGCACACGTGAGTGTGTATGAGAGGGCTGTGTCGTGATCGGGTACGTTCGTGACAACTGGTACGAGTGGGTTGAGCGTTGCAGGTGGTGTGACGATGTGTTGACTTGTTGTCCCGCGGCGATCGGTCGTTCGTCCAAGGGTTGTTCAGTTCCCCCGGGAGTGGCCGCCAAAGGGTTTCCCAGAACCCCTTGGTGTTGTAGTAACCGCCGGAGGATGTCGTTGACGGCCATGGGAGCAAGTCGGTTGCAATGGGAAAAGGCGAGTAAAGGCCCCGGGTAGCAAAAGAGGTTTTTGAAAGAGTTGTCGGTGGAGCAGGTGGCCAAACGCAGGGAAGTGAAGAAGTTAAGTAATTGGCGGGGCCCGAGATCACGTCGGGCTGGTAGGGAGTGTCGAAGTTGTCCAGATAGATCCGTAGAAGTTGGGATATTTTAATGCCCGATGGCATTTTAATCCCCCGATTTTAAAGTTGGCCCAAAAAGGGACCAACAGGGTAGGACTCCCCGGGGTGTTGGGAATTGTTTAAGGACGGGGTTTTTTAAACAAATGGGCCCCTTTTGTAATGTAGAAGGGTGGGAAACATTTTTCCCGCTCCGGGGAAAAAGGTTTTTCTCTCCCGGCATTAATTTTGGAAAACCCGAGAATTGAACCCAAAAACTGCTTCGGTTCAGTCAATCAAATGGGTCACAGGGGAAATGTTATTTTTTAAACCCGGGAAAGTGGGAGGGAATTCCCCCTTTTTTTTTTTTTTTTTTTTTAAAAAAAAATTTTTTTTTTTTTTTAGTGCTGGAACGTTTTTCTTTGGGTTTTCAAAAAAAAATAGGTTTAAAAAAATATCTTATTTTTAAAAGGGGCAGGGAATGTTATTTTTGGTATTTAAATTTTAGGGGAAAGTATGTTTGGTTTTAAATTACAAAATGTTCTAAAATTCAATGTAGTAAAATTTTTTAATTTTTATGTAAAACCATTAAAAATAAAATTGGATTTATTAAATTACCCGTCTTTAGCGTTTGGCAATTAGACATAACCTTGCATTTATAAGTTTTTGTTTTGAATATTTTCCCCTTCTTTCCTAAAATAAAACCAAGTGGAATCAAAAAAAAAAAAATAAAAAAAATATTTTTTAACTTACCTGTCAACATCAGAGTGTTATATTTGTTTATTTTAAAAACTAGATTTACCCTAACTGGTTATAGTAATGCTAAATAAAGCATACTATTTAAAAAAATTACTTAAGAATTATGAAAGGGGGGCACAGGGTTTCCCGATACACATCTTATGAAATTGTATTTAACTAAGAAATTTCCAAGGGACAATGATCTGTGAAAAAGTTAAACAAAGATAAACTGGTTAGGTTTAAAAATTAATTATAATTATTGTAAAAGATAAAAGTATTTATGAAAAAATGGGCAATTATAAATTTTTTCGGGGGGAAAAAACCCCAAAAACCCAAAAAGAAGAACATTTGTTAAAGGCATCATAAAAAATTTTTTTTACACAACAAAAAGAGAACATTTTTTTTTATAAAAAATTTTTTGTTTTTTGAAAAATGTTGAAATTTGAAAAAGAGGGGGCAAAGTCAGACGGAGGGAAGATGCCTAAAAGGAAAAGGAAAAATGGAGGGAACAAAACCGAAAATATAAGGGAGGAAAGTGTAAATAGCTTGTAATAAAAAAATTCTGTTGGTGAAAAAGAAGTTTAAAATAAAATCAAAAGGGAGAAAAAAAAAATCACAGGTCACTTGCCTCTACTGTCGTCTGTCCAACAGCGACTTCTGTTTTCTTAGCACGACGATCATCCACGTGTCCAATGGTCTCAAAGATCTACAACTTGAAATCTGGACCCACACCATATCACTGATGCAGTTACAACAACACTATGTACATTATGTACCCATAAATGTCATTGTCAGTCTCCATCACCACATCATTGCCAAAAGGTCTTTTCTTTTCATTCTGAAACTAGATCAACAATTAGTTATAATAATTTGTAAGTATTCACGACCTTTTGCGGCAGTGGTCTGTCTCCCTCCTGTTGTGTCGACTTTGTCAGTTATTTTCTTGAGTGCCGATTCAAGTTGACATGGGCCCCAGGACAAACACACATTAACAACATTCACGTATTTGTACAAATATATCATGAGTCAGACAACTAACAGTTTGTGTGCCTGTCTCACACTCTACTCCCTTATACCAGTTTCAGGGCAGTTGTGATCCCCTTGCAGTATCGCAATCCCCTGAAATGCCCCTGCTGTAAATGCCCTTGTGAACGGTGTATTCCTCCTGTCAGTGGGACTGACCAACACTGCAAGAAAAAAAAATAAATTAATGGCATAAATATAATTATGCTCATCTGGTTTTTGTTGTTCTGTGAAAAAAGAGCCTGGGGGGGTATGGAGATGCACCTTTTAAACCCCATAAATATGCTCCTCCTTCCATCTGTCCCATCGAAACTATGTGCATACCATACACAAAACATAATGTTTGCTTTTATGAGTTGTTAGGCTCTTTTACTGTGTTGTACAATGACATGTGTATAATTTGTATTTATAAAATAACAACTAACCAGTTTAATAACAAATTGATTATCAGTTTCTATCAGTTTATTCATTGTGACCTTGCAATTTTGCTTTAGATTGAATACAAATATTCATGAAGATGTGATATTCTGGCACCAACCAAAAACCCCAAGTGACATTAATTCTTGAAATTATATATTAGCATATTTTAATATGTATGACATTATTTATGTTCATTGACTCATAACCAGTGTGGGGGAGGGGGTAAATACAATAGTTATTAAATATAATAAAATAATAAACTCTGAGTGTTGCACAGGTAAGTTTAAAAAAATATAATATTTTATTTTATATTTTTTTTTATTCCCCATGGTCTTTATCTGAGGATATAGAATGGGGCAGAAATTGATTACTTAACACAGAAAACACTTAGCTAAGATGCCAAGGTTATGTCTATATTGCCCAAAC